>CAVLJG010000005.1:15028500-15329678 GCA_963669975.1 Acanthoscelides obtectus
ACACTCTCATATTAGCTATCCCATTCTTAACTGAGGTCACTCCTGCCATGCCATATACAGGGTGTTTCAGTTTATTGTTGCATAACTTCAAGATTCGATAGAACTTTTAAAATTAATGCATAAAGTCTATATAAACATGGGTCGAAAAATGCGTGGCTTCCGAAATACAGGGTGTTTAAATTTACTTTCTAAAATAGTTTTTTTAAATATTTCGAACAATATTTGATGGATAACAGTAAAAATTGGTATACAAGGGTTTTTTGGTACGACAAAACTAATAGTTTTACTGTAGCCGCTAGAGGGCGCTCTCTACTGTACCTGTAGTGTATTAAAATGACCGAACAATTTTTCTTAGTGCAATTTGTTGCTTTTTGAATAAAAAAATTGATTATTCGCACTTTTCAACATAAAAACGATCTCCTGTGAGTTTTCGTTATATTACGATTTTTAAGGTTCGATGCATTTTTAATTACTTATGGGAAAATAATATTTTTTTTACATTTTCGATTTGGGCATTACAAGTAATTAAGATGATCGTTTAGATTGTGTTTTTAAACACAGCAATAATTCCTAACTCCAAATAAACACAAAAAAAACAGAATATTAATTTGTTTAATTTTCCAATATTATTTTTATCAAATTAAATTAATTATGTACAACTAAAATGCTATTGGATAGTTAGGACAAACATACAAAATCTAAAGTATTGTTCAATACACAATTCACATCTACGAATGATCGAACGTGGTATATCATTATTCAAATAAGGCCTTATTTCATCACATGCATTCCTGATTCTGTCTATTAGCATATCTCTTGTGGTTACGGGAGTCTGGTACACTTTTTCTTTTAGAAATCCCCACACAAAGAAATCTAATGGATTTAGGTCAGGGGATCGTGGAGGCCAGGCGACTGGTCCTCCACGGCCGATCCATCCTTCTGGATAATTTTCGTCCAGCCAGTTTCTAACTATTCTCGAATAATGAGCTGGACAACTATCAAGCTGGAACCAGGCCAATCTTCTTAAATCAAACATAATATCATCCCACATATTTGCATGTTCATCCTTTAAAAATTCCAAGAGTTTCGCAGCATTTACCCTTGCAGGCAAAAGGTAGGGTCCAAATAGTCGATTACGGTAAATACCAATCCACACGTTCACACTAAATTCATGCTGAAAATTTCTTTCCCGAACTGCATGCGGATTTTCATGCGACCAAATATGTTGATTATGAAAATTTACCACTCCACGTCTACTGAAGCATGACTCATCGGTCCATAAAACGTTACTTAAAAACTCCCTATTATTATCAGTTCTATCAAGAATCCACTGACAAAATGTGATTCTTCGTTCTCCGTCCCCTGGCTGTAGTCCTTGCACAGGTTGCAAATGGTAAGGACGTCTATGGTCATTTCTAAGAACACGGTGAACATAGCTTGCTGAAATTCCCAAGGCACCAGAAACTCTCCTAACACTTGTGGTCGGATCTCTATCAAACTCACGCAGAATCATACGGGTAAATCTGCGCTGACGAACATTTATGTTTTGATCCCTTTGGAGATTTCCAAGACTATTTTCAATTATTTGGCGATGCACTCTTACAAATACTGAGCGAGTTGGATGTCGTCTGTTTGGAAATCTTCGTGCGTATTCTCTGGCTATTTCTGCTGCGTTTCCATTTACAAAGCCATACACAAAATGAATATCCGCTAACTCTTGATTGGAGAATAAAAATGGCATTTTTATAAAACTTACAAAAAAAAACAGGTAAAAGAAACTAAATTTCGTGCATTCACAATTGCAAAAAAACGTTTCAGGTTTCAACAGACAACAAAACTAACTGACTAACTAATTGACGTTTAACCTTATTCTGCTTTCAATTTCAAAACAGCCTACTTCTAAAAATTATCGAGATACTGACTCTTTAACGTTATTTTATCATAAATAATTAGAAATGCATCGAACCTTAAAAATCGAAATATCTCAAAAACGGCTAACTATAACGAAAATTCACAAGAGAGCTTTTTTATATTGAAAAGTGCCAAGAATCAGTTTTTTTATTCAAAAAGTAAAAAATTGCACTAAGAAAAATTTTTCGGTCATTTTAATACACTACAGGTACAGTAGAGAGCGCCCTCTAGCGGCTACAGTAAAACTATGTCCATGGTTCATTTTGTCGTACCAAAGAACCCTTGTATACCCATTTTCACTGTTATACATCAAATATTGTTCGAAATATTTAAAAAAACTATTTTAGAAAGTAAATTTAAACACCCTGTATTTCGTAAGCCACGCATTTTCGACCCATGTTTAGATAGACTTTATGCATTAATTTTAAAAGTTCTATCAAATCTTAAAGTTATGCAACAATAAACTGAAACACCCTGTATATGAGCTTGTTACAGAATTGCATTAATTTAACGACCTCAATATCCTTACACTTGGTACTTCAAGTCCGCGCCTATTTATTACCGTTAGTATATTATACACTTTTAACTACTGGATTTCCATGTGCCTATTAGGCATGTTTCACAGGTAAATATCCCGCACATTTGCCCTTTTATTAATTTATAACGAAAGATTAGAGTTCCTGACCGCGTCTGTTTGAACCTAAAAACAGTCAAAGGGAGTTGTTTTGACTCTGTTATTATAAAATAGAAAATAAAAACATTTTTTTATTACTTTGCCTAAAATTATATTTTTTTATTTTGATCACATCGCAACCGTGACAGAATTTTTTTGTCTTGTAAGCACAAATTAATTTATAGCGCCGCTATTTTAAAACGAAAATGTCACTTGTGACATCGCTGGAAAGGGAATTTTGCATAGAGTATTATGAAAGAAAATATACATTTTTCCATTTGAAAAACGAAAGTCAAGGTCACTTCCGGTTAAACCGGAAGAGAGAGATAACCCATTCGACTTTCCAGAAATGCCTCTTAATGACTAACTAAATATAGTAAGTGACATATAAATCCGAACACCCAGTTTAAATAGTTTTATTTTAATAAAAGTAGGTGAATGTATTTATCTTACTGTAAATAACAAGTGAAAAAATTTTCAGCCTTATCAATTGGACATTCCGGTTTTTATACTGCTTTTTTTTAATTCACTAACGCTCTAAAAATGAAGATTTCAGCCGCAGTAAAGAATCAACGTTGGCGGATTTTGGTTCTTGACATCCTTTACGATCGGTTACGATGCCTAGAGTACGGAGACCTGTACGATTTCGTCAACCTAGTGAGTTTGATAGGGGCCGTATAGTGGGACTTCGGGAAGCTGGACTTCCTTTTCGGGCAATTGCAGTTAGAGTGCACTACCAGGTCCATTGGAAATGAATAGTTTGCAGAACACGGAAGACCTATTGGCATGCGAACTGTTTACCGACGGATGAGAAGCTTTGGCTTGTTTTCATACCGGCCACACTGGGTCCTCCCTTTAACCCGAGAACACCGACGTAATCGCCTTGAGTGGTGCAGGCAACGGTCACTCTGGGATCAGGAATGGAACAGTATTGTCTTTAGTGACGAGTCTCGATTTTGTTTGGTCGTGCCAGGGTTAGAAGGCGACGTGGTGAAAGGAGGAATCCACAGTTTTTTGTTAAAGGGCATGTTCATCACACTGTTGGAGTTATGGTTTGGGGTGCTATAGCTTATGGTTCCAGGTCACCTTTAATCTTCATCAGAGGTAACATGAACGCGCAGCGTTATATCCACGAAGTTCTAGAACCCCATCTTTTACCCTATCTTGACACCCTGGCAGATCCAACCTTCCAACAAGATACTGCCCGACCACATGTTGCAAGAGTCACAATAGACTTCTTTCAACATAATGATGTCACATTGTTACCATGGCCACCAAGATATCCCGACTTATCCCCAATTGAGCACGTGTGGGATATGATGGGTAGGAGATTGCTCAATTTGCAACGTCCTCCTCAGACTCTAGAAGCACTTTGAGAGAAGTTGGTGGTTGCCTGGAATGAGATACCACATGAGGACATTGACCACCTGATCAGAAGCATGCCTAGGCGCGTTGGAGAATGCGTAGCACATCAGGGTGCATCCACACATTATTAAAGGTCAAAGGGCTTTAAAGCAGTGCAGTCATTTTGAAATTTTTATCATTTACTTATTATGCTTCATTAAGTACTTATACAAAATTTTATTAAAATAAAACCAGTTAAACTGGGTGTTCGGATTTATATGTTACTTAGTATATGACTGAATTTGGATTGAACCATGAACAAACTTTTTTTACTTAATCCCAAAACAGCCATTAGATGCTTTGAAATAAAATGTTGATAGCTAGCACTGCGTTTCTTTTTTCAAACTGGAAATGGATATTTCCAATTGGCCTGGAAAGTAGAAAAGCACAGTCTTAGACTATTGAGTTTTGTACGTGTTTATAAAATATACCTGAAAATAAAGTCCATGCATATTTTACAACCCGAATCAATGTAAGAGCATATACAACCACCACTAGTGATATTCTATACAGTATGATTATCTTGCACAATGTAGATTATAATGTAAGATGATAGGCACAACAGAAACATGTATTTTATAAATGTATTATTAGGCAAGTATACAAGGCGGCATCTTTCTCAGTTATATTTGGAGCTGGAGAAGGATTCCAATTAAGAATATCCTCGTCAAATCTCAACGGGAAGGTCATTGGCCCAGGTATTGCCCAAGTTAAGGATTTGAGAACTAGTTACCAGCTTTTAAGAGATTCCATGTTACGTTTTCTACTGCTAAAGTGGTTCAGTTTCATAAAAATGGTGGCTACTCATAACGGAATCAAATCTCCATAGGTTGATATTGTTTGGTTCAGCAGTAGTAAAACCATTTTTGGAGAACCAGGATCTATATCTGTCTGTGTAGCTATTATTTAGAATATTAAACTAAAACTAATAAATGTATTGGAAATGGAAGCATTTCTTGAAGCGAAGGTGTAGTTCACCCATAAATTCTGATATTCTCAATGAACTTTTGAAATGTACAATACCTGATGATTCTTAGCTTAGGAACCGTGAACTCTGTTGAATCATCATTGCCGGTCAAAACTATTGAGTCGATAATACGAGTACAAGTTGTGAGGAAAGATGATCATCTTCGAGAGAGACAGAATTAAAATTTCGTTGAGTTTCTCAAAAACACTCGTGACTGAGGATCTAGAGAAATACATTATTTCAAACGATTTGTACAAAGTACCCTTTGACTCATTTTTCGGCAGAATTGTATTAAAAAATCGAGTCACACCATCTAAGTTACATTTATCCAAGATGCTCAGATAATATTGCCTAGTGCACGTCCATTACAAGCAAGTGAATCAATGAGTCATTTCAAAAAGCGAACCAGGAACATCGATTTATTTCCTTCCCATATTTATGTGCTATATGTATCGAAATACCAATTATGTTTCTGCCTCTTCTCGTAAATAGAACAGGTGTAGTACCCCGTTTCCCGGCCAAACGCACGAGTTCATTCCTTGTGCCTGTGGCTCTGTTCCCGCTATGTATAGATCGATAAAGTCTGTCTCATCAGAGATTAGTCTAGATGTGTCACAATTGACAGCCCACAGTCTACCTCTGCGCCGGTCAAATTACGGCATGCTCAGGCAAACAGTAACTTTGCTCAACCGGCATTTGCGGTAAGCCAGGTCTTCAGACCTTAAACGGAACTGTATTTTATTTTTGAACCCATGTAAGTCGTATTACCTGTTGTTAAAATCCCTTTTAGTTAGTTGTTACAGTGGACATGTAACGTATGCATTGTGTACAGTTTGTGCAATTGTGTTCAGCCTATCGTTTACTATTGCAGAGCGTTAGTGGTATGTTGTTGAAACTCGCTTTGAACATCTACACCTGTTCTACATGATCAAACGAACTTACCTGTAAGTGATGTTAGATCTTAATTATATGAACGCCTCGTCAAAGTAAATAGCTCCCTCCCTAAAAATCTCTTAAAAATGCTACATATTTTAAAAAGGTATTTATAGTACAGAAATGAAATGATACGCACAACACCTATGTTGCAAAATCAATTATTTTTTACTGAATAAATACACTTGGCTATCTGGTAGAAATTAGGCATGTGGGTTCTTTTAAAACTGATTGAAAATTATACGAGGACATTTGATTTGTCCGTGTTTTCCATATGTACTTACACATAAAGTGGACTCTATAACTTGCTAAACCGACATACAGTTGCCGGCACCTACCAAGATTTGGTCATATGGTGCGCAGTAACAAGCTCCTCTCACGGAACGGCGGCAACACTGCATGGCGCCTCGCCCGGCGTCATTCCAGTAGCGTACCGAGTACCAACTGACGCCTACAGCTGAAGTTGAAGCGCACGTTTTGTTCATAGAATAGTGATAATATTTCTACTATGATTAATCTGGGTAGAACTAAAGTTTCGTCCAACCAGACGAGTAGCTAAAGCAATAGTCAGGATAGAAAGAATTCAACACAAATTTTTGAAGATGTTAGCACATAAAACTCACCAACCTGTTACAGATCATCATTATACGCAAATTATGAAACAGTTCAATATGATTTCCTTAAAAGATAGAAGAACGATTTCTGACATTTGCTGTGTCCATAAATTGTTGAATGGCCTCACTGACTGTCCGGATCTTTTGGCAAACTTGAACTTTAACACTCCTGATAGAACGTTTAGAACCTATCATCTGTTTAGAATACCGTTCCGTAGAACCAATCTTGGTCTTAATTCCCCTTTGTTCAGGGCTCAAAAAAATCATAATAATTTCTGTAATATAGATTTATTTAACATTAGCTTGACCTCCCTGAAAAAGGCTTTAAAGTATGAGTATTACAGCTCTATGGCAGACTAAAATAGAAATGTTTTATTTTTTTACATAACTCAAGTTATCACCTCCAATATCATTTCTGGTATAATTTCAATTTAATTTTGATTTCAGTTTTAATTAAACGTAAGTAAATGTTAAATTATGTATACTCCTTTTATTAAAAAAGTTAAATTAATAGTTAATTGCTTATAATTAGAACTACTCACTCAGTTTATGTTGTTACAACAATATCGGAGGATAAAAAAATATTAATATTGAAGTATTCAATAATGTAATATATGTATACGATATTTTATGTAAGTTTAGTTTTAGTTCACTGAAGGTGTGTGTTGGGTTTACCTGTTAACACCCCAAACTGTATATAAATAAATAAATAAATAAAATAAACAGGAGTATCAATTACCAGTAATACTCGCATTGTTAAAAAGGTTAAGGATGCCGGAAGTAATCGACAAGAACGAGCAGCGTCTTCTGGGGAGATTGGTACTACACGAAAGCGCAAATTTCCCTTGACAGATCTGTCAAACGCGAATTTCACTACCGCAGATATAAGAAACATTATCTATAATTTCCATTTAACAAGCTCGTCTCGAGTAATAAATAATCGGAGCGCTTAGTAAGAAACTAGCAGAAGATTTCGATTGGCATGGTAGCGAAAAATCTTTGAGAAGAATCGTTAAGCAACTCGGCTTCAAATGAAAAAAACACGGAATAGTAGAAAACTACTCATCGTCAACTAAGAATCAGCTATCAACAAAAAATCAAGTACTTACGAGAACAAGGTCGCAAAATTGTATACCTAGATGAGTCCTACATACATGCCGGACATACTAGGGCTACATCAAGGGTGCCCCAAGGTTCTGTTCTGGGTCTTCTATTATTTTTAATTTTTGTCAATGATGTTACAACAGACTTGCGTTGTGAGTACCTGCTGTATGCCGATGATCTCAAAATCGCGTGCTGCTTAAGGTTACAGGCTGATTTGAATGTCATTGATCACTGGTGTAAGGTAAATAACATGCACTTGAATGTCAATAAATAAATGTACTACTATGAGGTACAACGCTCGGAAGCAAGTAATGGTTGACTGACTTGTATCTAAAGATATTAGATTCACACCGACTATACTGGAATCACAACTTTTGAATTGATGAAGAAAAAAAGGCAACAATTCATACAGTATAAATATGATGTACTTTTCCGCATGCATGGACACACAGTTATACGACTACCTCCAAATTGAATTGACATGGACTACAGTGAAGAACAGAGTTGCAGATCATATTTACTTTAGATGACGCACAGCGAATCGCGGAGGAGGAATTTTCAAAGATAACACCAGATGATTGGAAGAAACGATGTGATCATGTCATCAAAATTGAAACTGAATATCTGGAACGGGAACGTAAAGTAGACGCCACATCTGAAGAATTTATTATTAACATCGGGGATGATGACAGCGATAGTGACAGTGATGTGGAAGATAGCGAGTCATTACCTTCCTCAAGAAATGTAGCATGCGTTTACAGGCAGGATAATGACTTAAAGGTGAATATCCTATTAGATATATTAATGTTTCGGACATATTTAGGTAAGCTTTCAAACGGTTCTCACGTTTTTTAATCTGCTTATATTAAGCTGAGAGCTTCTGTAAATGGTTTTGTGATTGTTTCGTAATAATTCTGTTTTGGGTAATCGCCAAAACACTACTTTGGGCATATGTATCTAATAATAATATACATGTACAAATATAAGTAATAAATATAGCGGCTACAAGTGTTTCATTATTGACCTAAGCGCAAACAGAACTAATGTTTTTTTTAATTAAGCAGATGGTTCACTTTGCTTGAAGATATTCATATGACCAACGTGAAATAAACTGTGAAGTTTACATTTCAATCAATTATAACCCAAAGCTGCAAGTAGCAGAAAGTTTTCAAAATTGGTGTATTTGCTAATTATAGTATCTTCACCGTTTTCTGTAAAATTCACATTGTATGACTTATGACGATTTTGAAATCACCTATTCAATTGTAATGAAATACAGCAACCCTGTACACCTGTACATAAAGGTACTTTTCATCCCTGAATAACTCCAATGAGCCGTTATCGAAGCCCCATATATACGTTGCATATTATAAACGATGAATACAAAACGATGAATGGCTTTCTCGCCTTTAATTTCGTTTCCGTGGTGGAACCGAGCATAACATGTATAAAGCTGCTAGGCTTCTGGAAAAGCTCTAGCCCAAACTCCATATTCAACACAGTATGGTACACCATGTACAGAGCTCTGATGGTGCTGTCACACATTATCTTCGTTACAACAGGGTTCTGGTATCTTTTTGATAAAAAGGATACCTTGACAATTACTGACGTGAACTCTGTGGTTTTCGTCTATTCATCAGCTGTGATCAACCTAGTGATGATGGTGAACATCTACTTTAATATTGATATGATACATTTTATCCAGACAAAAATGCAAACAGACAAGTTTCAACCGAAGACTTTGGAACAAGTTGCAGATGCTGAGAAATGGAAAAGTACAGCACGTATGATCCAAAAGGTATCTTTTAAACTACTCTAAGTTGGAGATTCCTCGAGCTTGACAGTAGTACTCACATTGTCAATGAATTTCACGTTTGATATGGGAGATGAGTAAAGTGAACATGCTTTTTCTAATTACTTGTCTTCAAAAAAAAAACAATAAATCTTAGATAACAAAGAAAACTGTCCTCTGACTTTCAATACGTGCATACGTACTAAAAATCGTTAGGAATCCATAAAAATAGACGGTCAAAAACTTTGATTCTCCATGGTACCATTGATACACGTTGAATGGGGTTTTCCCGACAGGATCCCGTTTAACTTTAAATTCACCAACAATAGTAGCAATACTGACCAAAACATTTTGCCACTTTCTATATCCGCTCTGGAAGGAGTCCTTTAACAGCATTCCTTTTTTTTATCAAGACCATTGATTCAGTCCCCTTCTTTGTATGACTGAGAAAGTCTTTCTATACTATAACTATCTAAAACTGTAATGACTCATCGATGTTCACGTGAACATCACTTAACTACCAGTAGTCGGCTGTTCATAGGCGGGGTATGAATGTTTAACATGGGTGAACTAGATTTGTCACATGCTTAATAAAGAGTGGTTTGAAACATATTGTAAGTCAAAAATTTGGGAATTACCTTTATTCATCGTCGCTTCCACTTACATCTGACAGTAATAAACTGTCGCTATCGCTTTCCTCGTTGAAATTGACTATAACTGGCTCTATGATGGTGTCGATGTGGTGGTCAAGCTGCCACATTTTTGTTTCTTCCTTCACAACATGACGGATAGCATTCTGCCAAGCTTCGGGCGTTACTAGCTGTATGGAAGTCTCAAGTAAAACCTTAACGTCTGGTAATTTGAAGGTTGTGTTATGGCGCGCAATATTACCCTTCACTTGAGCCCAGATGAGCTCTATTGGGTTCAGTTCACAGTGGTAGGGCGGTAACCGCAGCACAGTGACACCACATTGACGGGCCATCTCATCAGTCACGTAACTAATGTTCGCAGGTTTGTGCTGTTTAATTTTTTCATACAATTCCGCTTTCACACATGAATCGTCAAACGGGATTCCTTTTTCGCGCAACCATTGCTGCATGTCACTTTTTCGAGATCCCATAGTCGGTACACGTTCGGCTCGACGACTATGGTAGGAAGCATTATCCATGACGATCACAGAGTTGGGCTCAACTCGCTGAAGCACCCCTTGAAACCAGCTCTCGAAGCAGCTGGCATTCATTTCGTTATGGTAATCACCTCCTTTCTTAGAGACGAAAACCAAGTCACACTCTTCTAAAAAGCCACTATCGCTACCAATATGAGTTACGATCAATCTTTGACCTTTCCCTGACGGTCCACGAAGACCTGTTGACAAACCTTCAATGCTTGCTTGTCGGTTACTCACAACGTTTTTGTCTATCCAGGTTTTTTTAACTGTGTGACCTGCATTTACCCATGTCTCGTCCAAATAATAGATTTTTCTGCTTTGTCGCCTATATTCAATCATTTCGCGTAGGTATTTTCGACGCCAGGCGACTATTTCAGGTCTCTCTATCAATACTGACTTCCGATTACGCGTTTCGTAACGAAAATTAATTTCGTGCAGGGATTTCCTCATTACCTCGACGCCCATTTGGGGTATAATTTCATTTTCCTTGATCGCTGCATGTACAGCCTTGAGGGTTGGTATCTAATTCCTAAAGAAGAATGAATATACCTTAACGCCATTTTGCTATCGTCATCCAATTTAACGGCCTTTCGTCCCTTCAAATTAAACTTTGGATCAGTAGTAGCTCCAGTTTTCTTCTTTTCATGCACCACCCTGCGAATGGTCCACTCTGAAACGCCTGTCATACTTTCACAACGCGCGAGTGCATCTCCCTGCGACATAGTTCTGTTCAGATAATTGAACACGTTGAGCACGATTTCTTTCGCGTCCCTCTTCAGTGCTTTTCGAAGTCGTCTACTTGTTCCCTGGCTTTCAGTACTTCCACTCGTGCCATTTGTACTCTCCATGGTTAAGTATAACCAAAACAGTAACCACAGAAACCACAACAATAACGATCACACAACAATTCTTATAAAAACACAATATGCGATCGCTCAACGAAACACGTTCCAATGCGTTGCCGACGCCTATGAGTATGCCAGTCGAGGCGCGTCTTTGATTTCATTGGTTCTACCGGCGGAGAACAATCAGCCATTATTTCCATCTCTGTCTGTGCTGTTGACCACCGCAAAGCCACAGAAACGATATATGTCGTACGCTATACGGCTGTACTGGAAGGAAGCCGGGATCGAGCTCTGATCACGTGTTGATCACGCGTATGAGTCATTACAGTTTTAAATAGTTGTAGTATAGTAGAGGATGCATTAACCTATATAGGCCTGTTGGACTAAATATATTATACAGGTCCAAGTACTAACAAATCTATGAGATAGAAACGAACCTTTTCACTATTCATATAGGTACATACGTAGTTAAGGTTAGGATAGATTTTCTGTGTCTGTGTCAATCACGATCCTCCACTGCGAGTCACTGGTCTATTGTGCATCATTGGTGGTTTTTTCAATTATATTTTTCTTGTCAAGGTATTCTTCATTAACAGTAGCGTCTGCATGATAATGTATGTTTTTGTCAATATTCTGACCGGCAACGAATTCATGCTATCAGCGCATACTTTTGCTGGTCTTAACGCCGAGATGTTCTTCATCTATCAGGTATGTTTATACCAGTTACTCGTTCGAGCTCCAGACTAAATCTGAGTAAATACTTCTAGACGATAATTTGTTCTACTAGCGCTTACATGTGTGCGACATATGTGACTTTAGGTGCAGGCGTGCTAATAGAAATTGTGATTCAGCTACGGCTACTAGAAGCATCTCTGAAGGAGATGGAAGGCTACATGGATTTGAGAGGTTGCATTTATTGGCATGTGGAAATACTCACGTAAGTTGTTGATGAGGTATATTGACGCTTGAATGCGGCTACAAATATCTGAACGAAAATATTGTTTTAGCAACAAACATTTGACATGTAGGAAAAAGTGCAAATTAAAATTTAGCGCAGAACCCGTTACTGTTAATGCCATAGAGCTCCTAGATCTGGCCAAATGAAACCACATTAATAGAGAGTTTCAAAAACATAACATATTGATGAAAATATAATAGAAATATGTATTTTAGATCACAGACAAAAATAAATGCAAGAAATATGCAGTATTTTGAATAAAATATAGGTAGCTTTTTGTTGTAGTTCTATTGGTTTTGATACAAATACACACAGATTACAGAAACTTTTATTTGAAAAAATTTAACAAGGTTTTTGGTGTTAGCTGTATAACAAAATCGAAAAAAAGTAAGCAACCTGCAATGACTGTCAGTAATCAGGAGTGTCATATTACAATGGTTCACTGGAGTGGTCAAAAATACTCTTTTCTCTTTTTTCTATAAAAAAATCGTTATTGAAAACTCTCTAATACCATGTAACCGTGGTCATAATTCCATGAACAAGTGCTGGAAGCATCAGTACGAAATACTAGTTTATTTGAATCTCACCGACATCGGAATCAAGCTTTTTTTGGTTTGATTACACTTTGCGTTATTGGAGGAAAGTGCTCCGGACCTCTTTCCTAAAGCAGACAGACCCCTGGTAACATTGGCTCTACGTTCTTTGAAACTGTGTTACTGTAAACCGTGTGCTGATGATCACTTTTATCAGGGTTTTAGCACCTGCTTTTCAAATCAGTGCTTTGTAAGCCATTGGATAATTCTAAGAATAATTTTCAATCACAGTCTAGAAACCCATGAAGTACATGTTGATTATCATTACAAAGTTAACGTTGTACGCTTTTAAAAAATACTTTTTCCTAGACATTTTTTTTAATCATGAACAAAATTTGAATCAGATTTCGGAGACTCAAAAAATGAAAGTTTTTTTTTTCAAACGCATAGCCTCTAAAGTATATTCAGATAAGAGATAGACCGTACATAAACAAGACCACGTGATCATCGAACGCTGTAACATTCGGCAGGGACGTATTAAGAGTCACGCAGTACATATTTTAGATAGTAGATGCTGCTTTGCGTAACTTTGTAGTAAATTAGCACAATTCGATGTGTATACGATTGGTGATGGATATAGGATCATGTGGGGGTGGGGTAAGAAATATATAATGATGTAAATATACATAAGGGTTTCAAAATTTTCGCTTCGATTTCCAGCTTCGGATGCCGCCTGATGTTTGGTGAAATACAGTCGAATATAATCTCAAAATGGCGTTTAAATTAGCCTAAATTAAAAATAATCGTATATCTCTTAAAATTGCTTTTAGAATATTGATTAGTATATTTTTTGATTTCTAGGTAAATATGTAACCAAATTAAAACGTTCAAAACGTAAAAAAATGTGCATGGTTGAACATTGTCAGAAAGTAGATTCTTGAATAGGTTTTGCCAAAATGGGTTCAAAAATGTCAATGATTAATTAAAAAAGCTTTATAATTACTTATAACTTACCGAATTTGATGAACGACATCTTTTATTGGAAAGATGAGCTTGATGAGCTTTCATTATCGCTACTGCCTGAAGCACCAACGTCAATAATGAATGGCTCGACTTGTTCCTCTAAAATATTGTCCAGTTCCCACATTCTCTTTTCAACTTTGTCTTTCACGTGCTTAATACAGTTTTCCCATTTTTGCGCTGTTATTAATTCTAGTGCTTCTTTGAAAAGTCCTTTGAGGTCACAAAATTTAAAAGTTGTATTGTGCTTAGCTATATAATTTTTAACCTCTGCCCATATGAGCTCAATGGGATTGAGCTCGCAATGGTATGGAGGTAAACGGAGCACAGTTTTATTTTGACTTGCTGCCATTTCGTCAATGGCGTATTTTTGATATTCCGTCTTGTGATCCTTGACAATTCTTAATAATTGTACTTTCAGCATTGCTTCTTCAAAGTTGATATTTTTTGAGCGGAGCCAATTTTGAACATCAACTTTCCTTGAAGCCGTTATTGGGACCTTTTCCATTCTTCGAGAATGATAAGGCGCATTATCCAACACAATTACTGCGTTTTCCTCTAAGTTTGGTAAAATTTTTGAAAACCACTGTTCAAACGATTCGCCATTCATTTCCTCGTGATAATCTCCAGTTTTCTTAGACTCAAAGCACCACAGACCGTCAACAACAAATCCATCCTCACTGCCAATATGGCAGATAATTAGCCTTTTCCCTTTACCTGGAAATCGAAGTACTAACTGGTGTAGATTTATTTCAATAAGCGAACCTTTTTCAAATGTTTTCATCACATTCAGCGAAAAAACATTGAGACATGAGTATCAGATTGCTATAATTGGAATTATTTAGTCATATTGAAAGAAAGAATATTGAACGTCGTATGATTACTCAGCGCTTCACAATTTAATTTAAAGAGTTATAAACCTTTAAAAAATGAATGATCAGGAACCTGAAATACGCGCAAATATTAATATTAACAAATTATAACTTCATAAAGCTTAAAGTATGAATTAAAATGATTAGAAATATTAGGAACGGTACACAATATAAAACTTAGTAACTTTTTTTAAGTTTATAATATTCGACATATTTTAAGATGATATTAAAAAATTATTGAAACATCGAAAACACATAAAAACATGGCTTAAAAAAGTTCTAACAAATGAAAATGACAATAAAACATCCACGCATTTTATCGAAAGTTATAAAAGTTTTGTTACTTGTAATATGTTTTATCTGCCCCCTGGAATTAATGTTTAGAACCTTGTTCCCAGGGTTTGAAAAACATCCGATTGTTGTCTATTACTCGTATTTACCTGCTGGATTTTTTAATCCGGTGGACAGTCCATCTAGAAAGGCCCTCCTGGATGAAGTTACAGAATCATCAACCCATACTTTACTTGTAGTGTGTCCTGCGTTTACCCACGTTTCATCAAGGTAATAAATCTTCCTGTTTTGATTTCTATATTTCCCAATTTTTGTTAAATAATCCCTCCTCCATAGCACAATTTCTTCTCTATCCAGTAGTAAACTATTACGACCCCGTTTTTTTCATTTGAAATTTAAATGCTTCAGTAACGCATGGAAAGTTGATCGTTTGAAATTTGGCAACGTTGTATCTCCATTTACCTCCTGCAGTACTTCATCTATAGTAGGTATTTCATTCCTAAAGAAGAATTCATGCACTTTCCTCCTAATCGCATGCTTATCAGCTTCATCCAATGATTTAACAATACTTTTGCGATGTTTACTGGTCATTGGCTCAGAAAAGGTGTGATTTTTTTTGTATTGTCTTAACACATTAAACACTGATGCGCGACACACCCCAACTTTGTGAGAAACCTTCACAACAATTTCTTTGATGGTTGATGCCTCGTTCTCCTCGCGCTCGATCTTATATATATTTATTTACAACTTCATCGGCAGTATCTGTACTACTGGGCATTTTGCGCAAGCAGTTGATAACAATAGCAATCAATAACAAGATATAACAATAACAACGACAAACTCAACAACTTAATAAGATAACAAATAAACGTCCAAAGAAATATCAAATTGCAATGATGCACACGACATACGTAACACGTCTGAACCTGAATGTGACTCTGCCTTGATACGACTGCTCTGCCGCTCGGCATAGGCATTTAATTGCGAATTGACCAATGAGGGCTCCTGTTTTACGTCGAGACGGCGGCGTTAGCGTGAAAATCACCCGAACCTTTTGTTTACATCCGGTCTATCTCTTATCTGAATATACCATAATTTTGCTTGAACGATGTCAAAACAATTGTAAATAAAGTGTTAAAGTGTTATAACGGGTGTTTCTTAGAGGTATAGATCTTTAAATTGCAATAAAACAACGATGGATTATTCGATTGACATGCATTTTTTTATTCGAAAGATAATCTTGTGGCATTACATTTTAAATATGATTTCTGGCATATGACTGCCACGGCTGGCTCAGATGTAGTCCAATCTGAACGTAAAATTTTCGATGAGCTTTTCCAACATTTGTGGGCGTATATCGGCAATAACATGGCGAATGTTGTCTTCCAAATGGTCAAGCGTTTGTGGATTATCCGCATAGACCAGTGACTTTAAATAGCCCCACAGAAAATAGTCTAACGGTGTTAAATCACAAGATCTTGGAGGCCAATTCACAGGTCCAAAACGTGAAATTAGGCGGTCACCAAACGTGTCTTTCAATAAATCGATTGTAGCACGAGCTGTGTGACATGTTGTGCCGTCGTGTTGGAACCACAGCTCCTGGACATCATGATTGTTCAATTCAGGAATGAAAAAGTTAGTAATCATGGCTCTATACCGATCACCAGTCAGTTTTTCTGGATGTAACGGTGCTTCGAGATAGACTTGAGGATTAGCTTCACTTCAAATGCGGCAGTTTTGTTTGTTTACGCAGCCATTCAACCAGAAATGCGCTTCATCGCTAAACAAAATTCGCTAATGAAGATCGGGAACGACGGCAATCTCATTTTGGGCCCATTCAACGAATCTACGCCTTGCTTGATGATCGTTTGGCTTCAATTCTTGCACGAGTTGGATTTTGTAAGCACACAAACCAAGATCCTTCCGCAAAATCTTCCATAAAGTGGATGGACGCAATTCCTGTGCTCGATGGCAGATGGACTCATTCGGGTATTCCTCAATGCTACGCTCTACAGTAGCAATAGCTTCTATGATGAATTGCCAAACCAAACTGCGAATAAATCGCTTGACAGCTGTCAAATCGGTCGCCATCTTCAAAAGTAATGCCAACTTAAAGTTCGAAAAAAACACCCGTTATTAGTAAACGCAGTTCTATAAAAGGAATATTTTCAATAGAGGACGTAAAGTATCAAATTACCGGTTCAAAACTTCCCTCTAATGGACAAGAACTAGCAGTTTTGTTCTACGAGTATAACATGCGGGAAGTGAACCAAGTGCCAATGGAAGCGCCAACCTTACTGTTCGCGAGTGCATCATTTAGTCGAAAAAGGCACGTTTACCGACCAAATCTGTACCTAACTGTGCTAAGAAACTAATTACCTTTTACCAAGTAGCGATTTCTCTAGGAGAAAATCCGGCTTCACGTCCGATCATACGACCGCTCTCAAACTCGGAAATTAGCCGCGTTTACGAGCTCTACGCACGATAATGCAATGAAACAACAATGAAACAAATGGAACCAATACGGGAAAATCACTGAATATTAAGTAAACGTGTTCATATTGTTCGGATCCTGATACGACAAAAAAAGTACGGCTTGGAATGTTTTCTATATTCTATCAGCATATACTTCCATGATAGCAAACACGTTTACAAGTCTTTCAAAATTCAATAAACAGTTTTGGGTGTTGCATTTTATATGTCGCTTAGTATGTTATACCCATGTGCTCCAGAAATATTCGTACGTTTTAGGTTCATCAAAAAAATGCAAAAATTCTGTGAAATAGGAGTTTCTGCCGTATTTATGTGTGGTGTTTTTAACATATGTACAAGTATGGCATTGATGATACAGGTGAGTTGCATGGAAATATTCCAAACACAAAGTCGTGTCTACACACTCACCACTTCCACGCTGCAGTATCTTTGTACGAATCAATTTGCTATAGGATTGTTAACTAATTTTTTTAAGTTTGTGCAAATCGGTTTATTAATTACAGAGAAAATGGAACAGCTAATAAACAAGATCTTACTGATGATGATTTAGTGATGATATCGGCTCTGTTTAAGAACGAATCATGGTCGGGCATTTCAAAATCGCAGTGTTACAATACAGATGATCATTTATTTTCCAGGTTGACCGCTCGGGATTACTGTTTTTCTTACCATATCTGTCAGCAGTGGTATTAATAATTTACAGCCAATGCTGGTGTGGAAGTGCAGTGATCTATCAGGTAAGCAAATAAGGAATAATAAACGTACACGTGTCTATACTAACATCCCCTCCAATGCGTATCAAACAAAATGTTCAGTTTCCGTACTCTTTCTTACAATGAGGTTAGAGAAGCTATTGCTATCATGAACAACCCCATTTAAAAAATCAACTTGACCTTCAAATTCACTTGAAGGTCGGAGTTAAGGTCAAATCCAAGGTTATCATTAGATAGCTGATAGTTCACAAGTTATCGTGGGGATCCGGAACTCTTCAAACACCCAGCCACCTGTAACATTTTTGCAAATTGTGTCTCCTAACCAATCATCATCACACAAATTGGGCAGTGAATTCGCATAAAATGCATTCCTTGCTGTGTTTGTTTCCCATATGCTTGAGCAATTTCTGGTTGAAATCTATTTGTCTTTCTTTCAGAGCGAGAAGATATCGTACGCAATATTTAGCTCCAAATGGATTAATGCTGACGTTGCATATAAGAGGCTGATACAAATCTACATACAACTTACAAATCGTCCACTGGCTATTCGCTTAGGTGGAGGAACTTTTGATGCATCTTTACCAGTCTTCGTGACGGTAGTAAACATTTAAATTATCGCATTTAGATATTTTTACCACTTGCTTTGAAACATCAGACGAATTAAGGTTTGAAGTGGATGTTTTCAGAAGTAACTGAGGTTTCTATTGAAGGTGTTTCAGGATACACTCTCGATGTACGCCATTCTGGCAAAGGGCAGAAGTTGGTTAAATATGCACGATGGTACTTTTTGTCGCTTTGAAAATAATGATTGCAGAGCAGAACAAAAAGAGTCTTTTCTCTAGTTTTAAGCAAACCCCTATCACCGATGCATTAGTTTATAGTTTTGTATGAAACTGGCATAGTATGATTCACAAAAAAAATGTTGCAGCTTTGACTACCTCAAGAGCCTAAAAATATACTAAGTGACATAAATCCGAACACCCAGTTTAAATGGTTTTATTTTAATAAAAGTTGTTGAATGTATTTATCTTACTGTAAATAACAATTGAAAAAAAAGGTCAGCCTTATCAGTTGGACATTCCGGTTTTTATACTGCTTTTTTTTAATTCACTAACGCTCTAAAAATGAATATTTCAGCCGCAGTAAAGAATAAACGTTTTCGGATTTTGGTTCTTGACATCCTTTACGATCGGTTACGATGCCTAGAGTACGGAGACCTGTACGATTTCGTCAACTTAGTGAGTTTGATAGGGGCCGTATAGTGGGACTTCGGGAAGCTGGACCTTCTTTTCGGGCAATTGCAGTTAGAGTGCAAAGAAGTGTAGACACTGTGGTTAGGTGTTGTCGGGCATGGCATCGAGAAGGCCGTACACAAAGAGCAAGGGGCACTGGACGCCGCCGTAGAACAACAGACCGTGAAGATCGCCGCCTAAGATTATTGGCCTTAAGGGACCGTTTCTCCACTACCAGGTCCATTGCAAATGAATGGTTTGCAGAACACGGAAGACCTATTGGCATGCGAAGTGTTTACCGACGAATGAGAAGTTTTGGCTTGTTTTCATACCGGCCACACTTGGTCCTCCCTTTAACTCGAGAACACCGACGTAATCGCCTTGAGTGGTGCAGACAACGGTCACTCTGGGATCAGGAATGGAACAATATTGTCTTTAGTGACGAGTCTCGATTTTGTTTAGGCATGCACGATGGTCGTGCCAGGGTTAGAAGGCGACGAGGTGAAAGGAGGAATACACAGTTTTTGTTGAAAGACATGTTCATCAAACTGTTGGAGTTATGGTTTGGGGTGCTATAGCTTATGGTTCCAGGTCACCTTTAATCTTCATCAGAGGTAACATGAATGCGCAGCGTTATATCCACGAAGTTCTAGAACCCCATCTTTTACCCTATCTTGACACCCTGGCAGATCAAACTTTCCAACAAGATAATGCCCGACCACATGTTGCAAGAGTCACAATAGACTTCTTTCAACATAATGATGTCACATTGTTACCATGGCCACCAAGATCTCCCGAATTATCCCCAATTGAGCACGTGTGGGATATGATGGGTAGGAGATTGCTCAATTTGCAACGTCCTCCTCAGTCTCTAGAAGCACTTCGAGAGGAGTTGGTGGTTGCCTGGAATGAGATACCACAGGAGGACATTGACCACCTGATCAGAAGCATGCCTAGACGCGTTGGAGAATGCGTAGCACATCAGGGTGCATCCACACATTATTAAAGGTCAAAGGGCTTTAAAGCAGTGCAATCATTTTAAAATTTTTATCATTTACTTATTATGCTTCATTAAGTACTTATACAAAATTTTATTAAAATAAAACCATTTAAACTGGGTGTTCGGATTTATATGTCACTTAGTATATTATTAGGTCGCATCTGACATTGGCAAAAGATATTTTTTACGTTAAGCGCTTCTAGACATTTTGCAAAGATTGCTGTTTTAAAACACTTCCTATCCAGACCAATAAAGATTGTGGCAAATGCTTGTTCCGGAAATTGTTGCGCTTAGTAAATAACTTCAAGGATGTGATAAAATAAATAAAACACCCACATGTTTCCACAACTGAGATATGCAGCCGGTTTTCTCCTTCTTCCCCTTTCCTCTTCGCATTAAGAAATGATGATGGATCCTTCTAGTACTAAAATCTCTGGACGTAAACTCACCCCACTCTCAAAAGGCTCGCTTGGTATATTTTATTTCTATCGATCTTCCGTCAGACTCCAGGCAATAAGCCCAAATGACGAAACTAGCTATCTTTTCTCCTATGAATAATTTGATCTCAACTTCCTAATTCTACGTCTGCTCAAATATCTTTCCAAAAATAATCTCCTAATTCAAATCATGTCATTGCAGGTAATCAAAACGGCATATTCAGTGTTCACGCTGCTGCAAAGGTTTGAAGATCACTGATGAATATGATTATTATCTAAATCAAAATGTACACTAATAAAATGTTTTACTGGCGATATCAAATTATTCAACTGATCAACAAGTTGAACTGTCTATGAACCAAACACGCGTGCCACGATTTTTTGCAAAAAAGTTATGTGACCAGGGGACGTTTTTTCTTACACGATTAAAAAGTATAAAGATCGAGGAAAGAAATATGAATGACGAACTTGATAAACAAAAAAACAAACTTAGGACTTACTGGATTAATTTTGGTTTCATCCAAATATTTTTAACTACACATAAAAATAGTCAGAAGCTCCAAATACATAGTACCTACTAACTCTAACAACCTTTTGCATTCCTCTGTTTCTTGTTAGTTGAGTTATAAAAACCTTCGTAGCTATTGTTCGCAGTGGCTTTACTGCTCTTACTTACCCGGTACATGCTGAGCAAAAATTGCAAGATGTTGCTACCTCAAATAGTTTGTATTGCGGAGATCCGTAAAAAGTTATTGCTTAGGCTAAGAAGATCTTAGATTTGCAATTAGTAATGTGGTCAACTACTCACAAGAAACAAGAAATTTTGTACCTAGCATAGCATACTACCAAGGAGTTAAAGTTACTACAAGTTGAGCTCACACCTGAATTATAATGCTGCATCAATAGAAAATATACTAAGTGACATATAAATCCGAACACCCAGTTTAAATGGTTTTATTTTAATAAAATTTTGTATAAGTACTTAATGAAGCATAATAAGTAAATTAATGATAAAAATTTCAAAATGATTGCACTGCTTTAAAACCCTTTGACCTTTAATCATGTGTGGATTCACCCTGATGTGCTACGCATTCTCCAACACGCCTAGGCATGCTTCTGATCAGGTGGTCAATGTCCTCCTGTGGTATATCATTCCAGGCAACCACCAACTCCTCTCGAAGTACTTCTAGAGTCTGAGGAGGACGTTGCAAATTGAGCAATGTCCTACCCATCATATCCCATACGTGCTCAATTGGGGATAAGTCGGGAGATCTTGGTGGCCATGGTAACAATGTGACATCATTATGTTGAAAGAAGTCTATTGTGACTCTTGCAACATGTGGTCGGGCATTATCTTGTTAGAAAGTTGGATCTGCCAGGGTGTCAAGATAGGGTAAAAGATGGGGTTCTAGAACTTCGTGGACATAACGCTGCGCGTTCATGTTACCTCTGATGAAGATTAAAGGTGACCTGGAACCATAAGCTATAGCACCCCAAACCATAACTCCAACAGTGTGATGAACATGTCTCTCAACAAAAAACTGTGGATTCCTTCTTTCACCACGTCGCCTTCTAATCCTGGCACGACCATCGAGCATGCCTAAACAAAATCGAGACTCGTCACTAAAGACAATACTGTTCCATTCCTGATCCCAGAGTGGCCGTTGTCTGCACCACTCAAGGCGATTGCGTCGGTGTTCTCGAGTTAAAGGGAGGACCCAGTGTGGCCGGTATGAAAACAAGCCAAGACTTCTCATTCGTCGGTAAACACTTCGCATGCCAATAGGTCTGCAAACCATTCATTTGCAATGGACCTGGTAGTGGAGAAACGGTCCCTTAAGGCCAATAATCTTAGGCGGCGATCTTCACGGTCTGTTGTTCTACGGCGGCGTCCAGTGCCCCTTGCTCTTTGCGTACGGCCTTCTGGAAGCCATGCCCGACAACACCTAACCACAGTGTCTACACTTCTTTGCACTCTAACTGCAATTGCCCGAAAGTTAACGAAATCGTACAGGTCTCCGTATTCTAGGCATCGTAACCGATCGTAAAGGATGTCAAGAACCAAAATCCGCCAACGTTGATTCTTTACTGCGGCTGAAATATTCATTTTTAGGGCGTTAGTGAATTAAAAAAAAGCAGTATAAAAACCGGAATATCCAACTGATAAGGCTGAAAATTTTTTCACTTGTTATTTACTGTAAGATAAATACATTCACCAACTTTTATTAAAATAAAACTATTTAAACTGGGTGTTCGGATTTATATGTCACGTAGTATATATTTGTGTATAGCTGTGGAATATACATAACTGCGGCTTGAATATTTACAAATTCATAACTCCAGCACTGCATAGCAACTTACTTATTTTAAATTAGAATTAGAGACCTTCAATACTATTCAATTTTAACGCTAAACTTCGTTTTTTAGATATTTAAGTGAAAGATTGTTACTCTCCCTTGATAGGAGAAGCTGTGGGAGGAGTTTCTGGCTTCTCCTCGGGGGTACATTAATGGTAATATACAAGGTCATCAAAACTAAATGGCCTCCTTACACATCACTACTTTAGGCTTTCAGCAACACCATAGTATGTAGAAGGTATCAGCAAGTCTGTCTTACAAGGAACTTGACGTTTGTAAAGAGTTATTTACCTGAAGCTTCTGGTGCCAAGTACTTCAGTATTGGGAAGTAACTGAACGTAGTTCCGACCATTGAGATTTGCTTGAATAAGTCAGCCAGTATCTGTTGTAGTTCTACCATCTTCTCATCTCCTGCTCCATACCTGCAACAGCGAACATTAAAAGAAAATTAAAAAATATCTTTGATCAACCTAGGCACCATACATAGTGATTAAAAAATCTCAGAGCTGCAAGATATTTGAGAATATTCCAGGTAGAGTAAAACAGTTAAGATTTTAGGATATTTCCCTGCCTATTCGATAGCGACAATGATTTTAAGGTTGAACATGACCTTGAAGGTCAAATCGAGGTCAAGACGATTTTCAAATAGGAGCCTACTATGGTTTTAACCCCCGTAATAGACTGGGCAGAAAAAAATGCGTTTAGACATGACATTGCTTTGATCTTATACGTTCTGGTAGAGGTCACCGTAAAAAACCTTTTTTGAGAACGTTACGGAAATCGTTCTAAAGATAAAACAATAAAGGCGCAAGGACCACAGGGCCTCTCCACATGTGACCTTGAAACATCTTAAACATGATATTGACGGTCAAATCAAGGTCAATACAATCTTATTGATTGGTATTCTATACCTCGGCCCTAGGAAGGGATAAAAAAGGAAAGGGTTGGTTAGATATGACCTTGAGTGAAAATTAGTTTGACCTTAAAAGTCCTGCTCAATGTCGTAGTAAAAAAGCCATTGTTTGAGGTGGTTTCGAGGATTTTTCTTTGAATAAAGAAGAAGAATACGCATCTTATCTCAACCTTTTTCTGACTTTCCAGTAAAGACCTTGAAACTGACCTTCATGATGATCTTGACGGTCAAACCAAGGTCTAAATAATTCTTTGCTCCGAAAACGGAGTCGGAGGAAAATTTTACTGTCAAGCATGGATTCAAGGTCATTCTATTTTTCATACAAGGTCATATCTTAACTTATAATCTTCTGCTTCATTTGCTTTCGTTATTCAAGTATAGTGACTCATTCAGAAAATCTTCTATTTGACCTTGAAGGTCATGACCAAAGTCAAATTGAATTTTATCAAATATTCTGCCGTTCCGGGACTTTTGGATCGCACTGTAAATATTCACGCTGAATATGAAAAATATGTAGGATATATTGAGTACGTCAAAGGTTATTTGAAGGTGGATGAAATCCAGGGGCAAGTATATGAATTTTCTCACCTAACACCTGCAAGCATCTTCCATAAACTGTTTAAAATCGGAACACAAAATAGGTTGTGGATATCGAAGACTGATCGATCGTCATGGTCAATAATACTATTGACGTGGTTAACGAGCTCTTGAGTCTCCTCTTCTATCAAGGTCGACATGTTCCTTGTTCCAAACCCGAACTCTCTAAGATGGCGTAGAAGGAAGCGACGCTGTTCCATCCAGAATTCCTCGTCTACTAGCAAGATTCCTGGAATGGCGAATCGAAGAATCAAATTTTCGGCAAAGGATGCTACTAACTAGTTCTTGATATACGTCGGGTCAATCATTTATTACACTGGTCAACAGTTGATCTCAGGGTTATCACTGGACGCTAAGCGAGTCTCCTAGGGTTTATTGGGTTACCGATCCCAATGCAGGTTGAATGAGGCTCATGGTTCAAGGTTATTTTAAGCTTAGATTCAGGAAAAATGCTTAGAAATTTAGAAAAAATATATATTGTATTTTTTGGGTCACTGTACTAAATCCGCATGCCTTGTCTAGCGAGGTCATTCAAAGGTTACTTCAAGGACAAATTGAGGTTACCAAGGTTGAAGTACGTAAAACCAAAACCTCTACCTGAAGGGTTTTTCGACGTCTGAATCTAAACCTGGCGGTTGTTGTACCAAGCAAGATCATCTAGGCGTTATTTCAAAGTCACATTAGGCTTGTTCCGTAAGAGTGTCATGCTTAATCCAAATCTGGCGTGTGATTTGAGCGGCAATATCATCGAGACGATATTTCAAGGTCATAGTGGTTGACCTTGCCGGGCAGAGCAAACTCCAGATTTGCATTCGGCGACCCAAAGAACTACAAAATAGATGCTTCCAATTGGTTAGCCATTTTTTTATGTTTGACCTTGAAATGGACTTGGACCAGACGCAATCTGCTGCGTGACCTCTAGGACACTTACCACGGTACGGAAATCTAAAAATCGTAAGATAGGTCTATCGGTTCTAATGATATTTCTGAGATCAAACTCTGACCTGTGTTCTACTTCATCATGAAAATTCATACTGTTCACGTAAATATAGCGACAAAAATACGTTTCTTACCTAATCTTTTCCCCCAGGTCCTTAAATCAAAAAATGGACCTTTTGGCCTACCAGACAATCCGTCGCTACTTAGAAATTCTCGGTTAGCCTGAAAAATAGTTATTTGTATATCCAGGGCGTGAAGTAGCTGATTTTGGCGTGTGAAATTAATAGTCCAAGGTGCTCTAACACGCTATGGAACAAGGAGGCTTGTTACATCTGAGACAGACTGAAAGTTTTATCTACAAATGACTATAAAGTAAAACAAAAATGTAGCATTCAAGTGAGGCGGGGGGATGCACGGTATCTATTACCGTTGAACAATAAGCTCAAATTATTGAGTAATCAATGACTGAATGACATCCTGTATAAACACAACTTTTTTAAAAAATAAAGCATCCATACCTAGGAGCAATATTTTTTCTCTGACCTTACCTGGAATCCATGCACCACGACTATAGTCTCTCCCCCCACCTTAAGACCCAGGACAGGCCCGTAGTTCCTAGCCATCTCAGCAGTGGCCAGCAAGAAATGGCCAGTTCGCCACCTCAGGGCTTCAATTTGAGGAGCGCTGCCTATGAACGGATACCATCGCGGACCTGGAGGGAACCCTTTTGGTTTCCTGGTGCTTCTGTACGCTATCAGGATGACGGCTATTAGAAAAAAGAAGATGGGCAGCCACATAGCTGAAAATTAGAAGAAAAAGTGAATTAGAGAATCCTCGCTGATTCAGTATTGTCATTGATTATCGTACCAAAGAAAGGATCTGGAAGATTCTAGCGCGCGCTAGCAAAATTAATATTTATGGTCTTCTACTGTAACATACATGGCGCTAAGATCAATCTTTTTGGGCACAGAAACACAGTATACGGTTTTCTATTTTCAGGTAGAATACGATAAGATTCTAGGTTTAGTTGCATCGAAAGTGATAAGCGAAATGTGAGCTGAAGCCTAATAACCTTTTAACTATGCTGCGGCCTAAAGATGAATAAAATCGGAGGATGGGTCTTGGAAATTTTACCGGCGGTCATGCATTCAACCGAATATTTAAAAATATATCGAATACTGGAAAAACCAAGAAAATTTGGAGTTGATTTTTTCGTTTTTGGTTTCATTTCAGACTAGAGATTGTTTTTCAAATTTTACAAAACATTTTCTTCCTTCGCCTTGTGGTAAGCTTATGTCAAACTTGTATAGGATCTAAGAAACCATGCATCGATTTAGAAAACTTGTATGTCACACATGGAGGTGCTATAACAAATTTTTCGTGATCATTAAGTTCTACAACCAAGCGAAGGGTGACGAGCAAATAAAGGAAAATGCGAGGTATTAAGGATATACAGTGCTTTTCAGAAAGGGTCTTCACGCTTCATATTTTTTGAACGGAAGAAGTTTGAGATTATTAAAGTGATGCATGAATGATATATTTTAGCGTTGTCCCCCACGGAGGTAAAATCAGACTCTTTTAAAATAGCGGACTGGCAAGCTGTCAAATTTGGGTGCATTTGCATTGACTATTTCCATTGTCTTAATTTCTACCAACCACAAACACGCCATTTTGAATTACAAATGGTTTCTAGATGGAGTGTATGACCGCACCTGTCAGCAGTTTTTTCGAGATTACCCGCGTCAAAACTTGACAGATGTTTCCACCAAAAATTACAATAATAAGAATTAAGGTCTAATAGGACACCAGAAAACGACGCAAAAGAATTTTTCTGATTTTATTGTCAATAAATTTTGTAAGGTATGTGTATACAGAATAATCTGTTACTCATGGAAGAGTATATATAGTCAACGCCAAACAAAGTGGCGTGCACGTCATCACGATAAAAATTCCCCGACCTAATGCCTAGGTTTCTATCACAAACAATTGCTCTATTGCAGTTTCATATTAATGTGATATATAAATTGTAAAATGGTCATTACCCTCTTATTATGGTTAATAGTCATATAAACATTGTTATTAAAATATCACATAAGTTGCTTTCTGATAAATTTAGATGCATTATGCGAAATAAAATGTTTTGCAAACGCTCCAATCACTTATCGACATGTAAACGCACTAAACCGATTTCGCAGCGTTGACACATTGTCACCTTGAAACTTATTTAAACTGGGAACTGACATTTGTATTAATTTTGACACTGAATCAATTTGTGGCATTTCAAATCTTTATAAATCCTTTGGCCCCGCATACTGTAAATCAACAACTGTTTGTTTCAAAACAAAATTATTCATTTTACGAGTAGATAAAGGCAATTTTGGTATATAAAGATGCCCAAACAGTTAAGTAGTCGGTGTAAGGAACTCGTGGCCTCGTTAATGCACTACTTTGAG
The DNA here is from genome assembly GCA_963669975.1 of Acanthoscelides obtectus. Taxonomy (NCBI): domain Eukaryota; kingdom Metazoa; phylum Arthropoda; class Insecta; order Coleoptera; family Chrysomelidae; genus Acanthoscelides; species Acanthoscelides obtectus. The sequence goes on from CAVLJG010000005.1 coordinate 15,056,720, forward strand.
CAAGAAAGGGACAACAACGGGCCTTTGTTGCCTTTAGATGCTGTTCAAGAGGTAGGTTACTAATAATTATATGTAATGTATATTAATAATAGTGAAATTTTATTTCATTTTTTGTAGCGTGTTGCTGCTGCTTTAAAAATTAGTTTAAGGACAGTTAGTCGTATTTCCGAGGGTGTGAAAAGTGATGCAAATTTAGAATCGCCCAAGAAAAAGCGGAGTTATATTAAACGTGTAACCAACACAGCGACATTGGATACAAGTGCCATTCGAGAAGTGATCTATAATATGTATCACAAAAGTAAGATCTTATTATAATAACTTATCAGAAATTTGCATTAATTTGTTAACTAAATTATAATGTCATATTACACATGGTTTCAGAAGAACAAGTTACGATACAAACTTTATGGTCTCGATTAAGAAATAGGGCATTATTTGATGGTAGTGCCACGTCTTTAAGGCGGTTGCTTAGAGATCTTGGATTTAAGTGGCTTAAGGACAATCCGCGACGAGGGCTCATGGAACTACCAAGTATAGCTTTGAAAAGGGTGGAATTTCTAAGGCAATACAATCAAGCCAAGGTTGAGGCCTTATACCAGTTTGTCTTCCTCGATGAAACTTGGATATTCCAAAATGGGACCATAGGTCGCTCTTGGCAAAATGGAAACCAAAAAAGCGTGAAAGCTATTAAAACAGATGGTAAAAGGTATGTACTTTTACACAATTAGCACTATAAAATTTAAAACTAATATATTTTAGATACATTATATTACATGCTGGAAATGAAAATGGGTTTATTGAAGGTAGTGTAGCAAACGGTTACTGTAACAGACATATTGGTAGAGATGGTAACAGCGAAAAAGACTGTTTGGATATATGGAACGAGGCTCTACAAACGGTTACCCCAGACATGTGGAAAAATAGTGTTCGACATACTGAGCAAGAAATTTTTAATTGGTATGAAAGAGAACGAATTTTTGATCGACCAGACATCGAACCTTTAATAATCAACTTTGAGAGTGATGAAGATTCAGATTCAGACAGCGCTGAAGAAAGAAACTCCGACTAACTTTATTGTACAGAAAAAGCTTACACCAGTAGCTTACCTAATTTTAGAATGCATTTTTCTGTATGAATTCTGTAAAATAAATACCATGCATAAAATTTGGAGGACCCCATTTGGATTTTTATTCAGTACCTTTAAGCTATCAATTAAATATGGTAGTTTCATAGTGTCATCTGATCAATAATTGTCATACTTAATGATTATGCAAGTACAGATCTATAATTTTGTTATACTATTATTTTTGTTCTCATTTGAGGTTAATATTGCTTATAAACCTAGATATGTAAATAATAAATTTTATTATTTTACAAAAAGTTTGGCAACAATGTAAATTTTTCAACACACCCACCTTGATGACGTGCACGCCACTTTGTTTGGCGTTGACTATATATAAGTTGTCACATTGTACTAACAAGGAGCTGCAAAATGATCGCCGTACCATTTGAAAAATTTCCCGAGGATGGCGCCTAGACCTAGGTACTAACCTTCATGCTAAACCTTTTTGAAAATCATTATGAGGAAGCAACAAAACAGCACCTTTTCGTTGCAATGCTCATCCGCCTATTATTAGTTCCTCGCTAATTGTGATTGGAAAGAATTTTGAAAACGAGGTAATTTATCATTTTAGATTATAAACATCCGTTTTCCTTGGTCTATAAACTGTTCAATAGCTCTTGCTTACAGTAAACCCAGAAAAGTACTGCTTAGAATTTTTAAAATTCCGTCAAGGCTACTGCAATGCAGAACCAAGAGATTTGTAGCTTTTAAAAATCGGTGGAAAACGAGCATTGTCAAAATGTCGCCAACCCTTATAATTTGTTGTTGCTGTTGATATTTGAGCTCTTGATCGTTGCCTAAAAATGTAGACATTTGTCTTGTATGCGATTTGCATTAAAAACTGATTTTGTAGCTAAACATTCTCTTAAAACTTTCATACTGCAACTTTATGGCGTATTTGGTTCAATGATTCACTTCCGATAAAGTGAAAGCTCGTTGCGTAGATTACATAACAGAATCTAGTTATCGTACGCGTCTGAGGTTAGTGATCAGTTACTTCATGATTTCACCTTGAAATCAGTCGCGGTCATTCACTGCGTATTTTTCAGAGCATTGAGTACATTTTTCGAATAATCTCAAGGTCACTCCTAGATCACGATCAAGCTGTTTCACTTTCTTAGCTTCGGTGGATCTGACGGCAGTACTAACTGAAAAAGTATCTGTGAGGGTATTTTAATATTCAGGTTAGAGTCAGTTTTCGATGAGACCTTTTCAATGTCACCAAAATACAGGACATGCCATCGGTTGTGGCAACCATGGTATGAGGTATTTGTCTTCTCTGTACAATATTTTTGTGTATCAATTAGAGGTACTCGTACAATCTTGCACCCATTTCAGATGGCTAAGCTCGTTTTTATCGCCAAAATCGACCATTATCTCTCAAATTTTTCCACAGCGTCAACTTCATGAGGGACTTAAGGCATATTGAAAAAATATTTTGAAGTCCGAATTTAGATTTGTCATATCTGTATTCTTTATATACTAAGTGACATATAAATCCGAACACCCAGTTTAAATGGTTTTATTTTAATAAAAGTTGGTGAATGTATTTATCTTACTGTAAATAACAAGTGAAAAAATTTTCAGCCTTATCAGTTGGACATTCCGGTTTTTGTACTGCTTTTTTTAATTCACTAACGCTCTAAAAATGAATATTTCAGCCGCAGTAAAGAATCAACGTTGGCGGATTTTGGTTCTTGATATCCTTTACCATCGGCTACGATGCCTAGAGTACGGAGACCTGTACGATTTCGTCAACTTAGTGAGTTTGATAGGGGCCGTATAGTGGGACTTCGGGAAGCTGGACATTCTTTTCGGGCAATTGCAGAGTGCAAAGAAGTGTAGACACTGTGGTTAGGTGTTGTGAGGCATGGCTTCGAGAAAGCCGTACGCAAAGAGCAAGGGGCACTGGACGCCGCCGTAGAACAACAGACCGTGAACATCGCCGCCTAACATTATTGGCCTTAAGGGACCGTTTCTCCACTACCAGGTCCATTGCAAATGAATGGTTTGCAGAAAACGGAAGACCTATTGGCATGCGAAGTGTTTACCGACGAATGAGAAGTTTTGGCTTATTTTCATACCGGCCACACTGGGTCCTCCCTTTAACTCGGGAACACCGACGTAATCGCCTTGAGTGGTGCAGACAACGGTCACTCTGGGATCAGGAATGAAACAGTATTGTCTTTAGTGACGAGTCTCGATTTTGTTTAGGCATGCACGATGGCCGTGTCAGGGTTAGAAGGCGACGTGGTGAAAGGAGGAATCCACAGTTTTTTGTTGAAAGACATGTTCATCACACTGTTGGAGTTATGGTTTGGGGTGCTATAGCTTATGGTTCCAGGTCACCTTTAATCTTCATCAGAGGTAACATGAACGCGCAGCGTTATATCCACAAAGTCCTACAACCCCATCTTTTACCCTATCTTGACACCCTGGCAGATCCAACTTTCCAACAAGATAATGCCCGACCACATATTGCAAGAGTCACAATAGACTTCTTTCAACATAATGATGTCACATTGTTACCATGGCCACCAAGATCTCCCGATTTATCCCCAATTGAGCACGTGTGAGGTATGATGGGTAGGAGATTGCTCAATTTGCAACGTCCTCCTCAGACTCTAGAAGCACTTCGAGAGGAGTTGGTGGTTGCCTGGAATGAGATACCACAGGAGGACATTGACCACCTGATCAGAAGCATACCTAGGCGCGTTGGAGAATGCGTAGCACATCAGGGTGCATCCACACATTATTAAAGGTCAAAGGGCTTTAAAGCAGTGCAATCATTTTGAAATTTTTATCATTTACTTATTATGGTTCATTAAGTACTTATACAAAATTTTATTAAAATAAAACCATTTAAACCGGGTGTTCGGATTTATATGTCACTTAGTATATATTGATTATTATATTATTATACTATAAGAAGCTTAAAGATACCTTGTTAATCCCACCATTGAACTGCCTGCTGTGAACATAACCTAATGTCTGACGAGTCTGTATAACAGGCTCGATGCGCGGCTGCTCCAATGTGCAGAATTCTGATAGCAACTTACAGATTTGCCTCTAGTAACACCTATGACAGCATATAGATATGTGCAAGGAATCATTTTACTTCTCTTCAGACAAACATTTTAAAGCAGGGGGCTTAGAATGGAACTTTATGTCAATAGAACCCTTGCTAACAAAAAAAAATGTATGGTTCGATGCTTTAAATTTCTTTCTCTAGAACCTTTGGTTGAGACGGTAGTTAGTTCGATATAAAAATTCCAACTTACCTTACTATGTCTTCTTCTTTTGTCTAAGTTCACACACCAGAACTAACCGGTATGCCTACTAGGTAGATGTACCGCGCATGGTGCGCTGATACTGATGCAGAATTTTAGCAAAGTGCGATCTTTCACTTTCCCACTGAGATCTGCACTTTCTCGATCACTGTGGTCCGACTTCCTTATGTTACGCAATTTTATAAACTACATCCAATCTAATGCCACTGTCAAGAAATATTGTCCAAAACTATTTAAGACAATTATAAATATCCTCTGCATTACTTGGCAGTATACTTGGAGCTCCATGGACACTTTATTCGCTAACGGCTGGCCCAAAAGTTGCAAGAAAAAAGCGCTACGTACAGTTAAGATCCGAACAATATTCTTGTCAAAACCATCTTCTGTAAATCTGAGTGCCCAGAGCAACAGCTGAGTCCCAGAAAATAATTATATAATATTTTTTTTTGGTAATCTACCCGCGCTTGAAGCACTTATCTCCATCTACTCTACATGGGAATTGATGACTAGCTCTTGGTAGCATAGGAGAAAGGGCATAGAGGAATAATTTTATTTAGTTAGAAATAGGATAACGTTAATATTCACAAACAATAGTATTCACAGAAATAAAATAAAAGCCAAGGCGATTAGGTACCCAAGATTAATACAATTTACAAGAAAAGAATCAGCAAAATGTACACTAGACGAAAACGAACAAAGTAATAATAATAACCCACTTTATTGAAAAAAATTAAATGTTTTTCAAATAAACAAAATTTCCATTAGGACGACGAACCACCATAAAAAAAACAATTGCTCTAAAAAAAATTAAATACAATAAGACATCGCACAATATAATTTATATAATTAAGTACAAGACAACATGACAAAGTAAGGAATAAATGTAACAGTCATCATTTAGATATTATACTGGGTAATTAGAAAGAAAAGCAGACAATTAAAAAGGACGTAGTAACATTGTAACGCAGGAATGAGGTATGACTTTTTAAGCGGTAAGCTCCGGAACCAGGTGGCCTAACAAAATTCCAGCTCAACTGGGAATCAAAGAGTTGGAGTTTAAGTTTGTATTTGAACTTACTAATATTGTACGTTCTGAATTAATTTGGCAAACAATTGTACGTACGAATCGCATTCTAAATAAATGAACGATTCTGGAGCGGAGCGATGCATAAACTTATTTGCAAGATTTGGAGGACCAGGCCTGTTCAAGAGTTTGTCAGTCAAGTATTAATCAGTCTGAGTAGCTCTTTCTGAAATCTATTAGGGGTTGAACATTCTTTGATGCGAATAAACAAATTTTGAAATACATATGTAGTGAATTTATAGAGGTTAGTACAGGGTTTTTATACAGGGTGGCACATCGAAAACGAAACAGACGCATTTACTGGCAGCTCAGGAAGGTAATATACCTCCTCCTCCTCATTTTTGCAGATCTTTCTCATACAACATTTTTATCGGCTTTGTAATCAAATTCCCAATGACTTGAAAATTCCGCATCCAAACCAGTTTAAAATCAAACATAAGAAATTTATTTTTGACAAACATTTCACTGCACATAAATGTTAATGAGGCACAAGCGGCCAAACTAATGGAAAAAAATTTTTGTTCTACTATAACTCACATTTATTTTTCGGGGCTTTCTAATGAAGATCCTTCTTTTTTTATATATAAATGTGTAATAGATACAGGGCTGAACTTGTATCATTTTTAAATGCCTTCAGCCCTTTTTTGTAACATATCTCATTTAAATGTGTTTTGCCATTATTTTTACCTAACTGAATGCTGCAAATAAACATTATTACTTATCATTATTATTATCTTTCGCTCACAACCACTTGGAAATCCTTCGGTCTAGGCGTGAACCCGTCTTCCCAGTCCGTGGACGGAGGACTTTCGTTTGGCATTTGGCTGAAGTTGAACCTCTGCAGAAGAGCTGCGATGAAGAGGAAAAGGTTGCCTCTTGCCAGTGCTTCCCCTATACACCTACGTTTACCCAATCCAAACGGTATGATATTTTCTGGAATCACGACCTGTCCGTTTTTAAGGTACCGTTCTGGTTTGAAGGCCAATGGGTCTTCCATGTCACAATCTTCGCTCAGACAGCTGTCGTAGAGGCAGCCGACAACTTTGACATTCTGAAATAGACAAAATGGAGACATGAGCTACGATGATCCAATGAAAAATGTTAAACTTGTCAACGCCTACTGCTTGTTACGATTAAAGAATAGACTGCAAGCATCGATTAACTAATTCACCCACTGAGAAAAAAAATAAATTGTTGTTCTGGAAAGTTTCCATTACCCGTAATGATTTTTTTTAATATTTTAATTAAGCTATTCGGTTTAATTTAACTGAATTTTCTGGAACCAATTAAATTGAACATATTAGTTTTACTAAACTGTTTCATTAATTTAGGTTATCTAATGTATATAGAAAAGGTGCAATTAAAACAATTAAACATTTTGATAAAAACAGTGAACTGCTTATTTGAATCGAGAACTCGGCAGGACTCGGAATAGTGGTATATTATATTATTTCTGGGCAAATAGACAAACTTAATCCCTTATATATACTAAGTGACATATAAATCCGAACACCCAGTTTAAATGGTTTTATTTTAATAAAAGTTGGTGAATGTATTTATCTTACTGTAAATAACAAGTGAAAAAATTTTCAGCCTTATCAGTTGGACATTCCAGTTTTTATACTGTTTTTTTTTAATTCACTAACGCTCTAAAAAAGAATCAACGTTGGCGGATTTTGGTTCTTGACATCCTTTACGATCGGTTACGATGCCTAGAGTACGAAGACCTGTACGATTTCGTAACTTAGTGAGTTTGATAGGGGCCGTATAGAGGGACTTCGGGAAGCTGGACTTTCTTTTCGGGCAATCGCAGTTAGAGTGCAAAGAAGTGTAGAGACTGTGGTTAGGTGTTGTCAGGCATGGCTTCGAGAAGGCCGTACGCAAAGAGCAAGGGGCACTGGACGCCGCCGTAGAACAACAGACCGTGAAGATCGCCGCCTAAGATTATTGGCCTTAAGGGACCGTTTCTCCACTACCAGGTCCATTGCAAATGAATGGTTTGCAGAACACGGAAGACCTATTGGCATGCGAAGTGTTTACCGACGAATGAGGAGTTTTGGCTTGTTTTCGTACCGGCCACACTGGGTCCTCCATTTAACTCGAGAACACCGACGTAATCGCCTTGAGTGGTGCAGACAACGGTCACTTTGGGATCAGGAATGGAACAGTATTGTCTTTAGTGACGAGTCTCGATTTTGTTTAGGCATGCACGATGGTCGTGCCAGGGTTAGAAGGCGACGTGGTGAAAGGAGGAATCCACAGTTTTTTGTTGAAAGACATGTTCATCACACTGTTGGTTGGTTTGGGGTGCTATAGCTTATGGTTCCAGGTCACCTTTAATCTTCATCAGAGGTAACATGAACGCGCAGCGTTATATCCACGAAGTTCTAGAACCCCATCTTTTGCCCTATCTTGACACCCTGGCAGATCCAGCTTTCCAAAAAGATAATGCCCGACCACATGTTGCAAGATTCACAATAGACTTCTTTCAACATAATGATGTCACATTGTTACCATGGCCACCAAGATCTCCCGACTTATCCCCAATTGAGCACGTGTGGGATATGATGGGTAGGAGATTGCTCAATTTGCAACGTCCTCCTCAGACTCTAGAAGCACTTCGAGAGGAGTTGGTGGTTGCCTGGAATGAGATACCACAGGAGGACATTGACCACCTGATTAGAACCATGCCTAGGCGCGTTAGAGAATGCGTAGCACATCAGGGTGCATCCACACATTATTAAAGGTCAAAGGGCTTTAAAGCAGTGCAATCATTTTGAAATTTTTATCATATACTTATTATGCTTTATTAAGTACTTATACAAGATTTTATTAAAATAAAACCATTTAAACTGGGTGTTCGGATTTATGTCACTTAGTATAATAAGTTCACTATCAATGAAATTAAAAAATATTGAGTTTCCTTAGGAAGTTTCGGAAGTTCTGATTCAAAAACGTGAACATCACGTTTTCCAAATTTTTCGAGCACAGTTATATCATACAACATTCAGTAAAACGCAATTTGTTTTTCAAATTCGAAATATTGTCGAAATATTCTATTGATTCTAAATAAAACAGTTCATTAAAATTAGGCAAACACTTTGAAATAACTTAATTAAGCAAATTTCAGAAATATGATTAAATTGTGTTACTAGCAGCAGGTAAGCTCATTTTAACAGTTTATTAATTTTAAATAAATTGGTGTAATCAATGTAGGTAAACGGTTTAATAAATATAATTAAGCATTTGCGCTTTGGTTTATTTAAACTAGTCGTTTTATAAATCAAAGCTTAGTTAAACTAATAAAACTTGTTAGCTGTCACATAGTTGATTAAACTTTTTAATATGCCTAAGTAAAATTTTAATTGGTGTAACTAAATTTTTTTCTCAGTATTATACTGGTAGGCAGAAAACGTTGGAGCTGTCTGATAATAAGGGGTATGTATATTAAGAGAGTTGTATTTTGATATGGATAACTTAGGATTTCTTGCTCAAAAGTCTAAATATCCACCGGGGCAACGCGGATGCTATGAGGAGCCTAACGGGACTTGGTAAGTCTAATTTTTAAACTGCTTAATGTTAGTAGACCTGGGAAAAGCCTCCTCGGGTAGATTGTTCCTCAGTCTCGATATCCTAGGTACAAAGTTCGACACGGTTAGGAAAAGAGGCTGAAGTCAGGCGTGTCTGTTTGGCAGACAAAGAGAAGCTAATTACGTTGGCGTAGCTGTAGAAGAGAGCTAGATCGCTGACGTCTCGTCGGTGCGAAAGGGTTCCGAGGCTGTCCGTTAAAGAAAAGACATCGATCAGTCGGACAGCACCTCAAACATGTGAGCAGTACTGGAGGCTAGGTCTTATATAGGTACAGAGTGAGGAGGTCGTATAAGGAAAAGCTATACATCTGGTGCTTGCAAATTAATAAAAACGAGGAAACCTGTAAATGCACAATCCATTGCGGGTCAAAGTGTAAAATTAAATTGAAATAAAATTATCTTACCTTTGGTAGAAAATACCCGCACAATCTTGTGTCTCTGATTGCTCTGTGTGGAAGTGTAAATGCTCGGCCAACGAACATCCTCAACGATTCCCATACGATGCACTCAATGTATGGAAGCCTGCAAAAAAGGTTGACTCTGCATCCTTCATGCAACACTGTTATCATTTCATGAAGGATTATGTTTGCACACAAAAGATTATGTATTTCGTCCTGGAGATGAAGTCGAGGCCTGCCGTAAATATGTTTCTCACCGAATCTTTTTCCAGTCTTCCGTTGCTGAGTCTTAGTCCAAAATAGAGTATCTTTTTTCACACCGCAGCAGCCGCACAGGCAAAAGTCTAAGTACTGGAGCACCTCGACTGCTATGAGGAGCTTAAAGACACTTTGCTAATCGGATTTTTAAATCGCTTAAGGGTAGTGGCACTGGGAAAAGCCTCCTCAGGCAGATTGCTCCATAATCTCGAAACCCTAGGGACAAAAGAGCGGTCGTACTGACCCGTTCTGGACGTGCGAAGTTCGATACAGTTTTTATACGAGGCTGAAGGCGTGGCAGCATCAAGAAGGAGAGAGCAGTGAAGCCAGTTGACATAGCGGTAGAAGAGAAAAGATCCCGAGAATATCCGCTAGAAAAGAGTCATCGAACAGTAGGACTGATCTCTGAACAACATCGAGCATGGATAAAGGTGTGAGCAGTATTCGAGGCTAGGTGTTCTCTAGGCCTTGTACAGGTTGAGGATTGTTCCTCAGGGTTCGGTCCTAGGACCAATTATTTATTCGCTTTTCATCCATGATGTCCCTTCCCCAAGCAACTGTGAAGTCTACCTCTATGCTGACGTACACTGCACTTGTGGCCCAGTCGTGTACTGGTGATCTGGTTCACGATGGGTTGCAGAATGCGATGGACGAAGTTATAGAGTGGGCGGAACGGTGGCTGATAAAAATTAATCATTCGAAAACGCAGGCTATTTATTGTACCAAAGCAGAGGTTTCTGTAGACGGAAATCGTGGACCATGGACAAATTCTGCGAAGTACCTCGGTGTCACCCTTGATAAAGGCATGACCTGGCATACACATACAGCATCCATAAAAACAAAATTCCAAATTGCGTTTCGGCAACTATATCCTTTGTTATGTAGATCCTCCAAATTGAGTTTGATAAACAAAGTTCGACTACATAAAATGATTATTAGACCAGCCATTATTTATGCATGTGCGGCTTGGTGTTTTCTTGCCAAGACACACATGCAAAGTCTTTAAGTACTGCAAAGCGGACAATTTGCAACGCGCCATTGTATGTCTTAAACGAGACACTACACAGACATCTTGACATTCCTTACTTGAGGGATTATGTCAAGCTTCAGGCGCAGCGACGTTGTAGTCAAGCGGAATCGCACAACAACCCTCTGTTGCGTGACTCAGTGGATTACACAGTGGAGCAAGATCGTAAACATTCAAGGACACGGCTCGCACTGTAATCAAAAGTTAGCGTGAATCTTTAGTAAACTCAAGATTACACTCTAACAAAACCGAATCAAAAAATTTGTTTAGTTAACCTCAAAATTAATCCGTGTACGAAGTCAAAAAGCCTAGGTGTTTCCTCTTAAACTAAGCATATCTGTTTTTCTTTGCTCTTCTCCTTTTTTTCTTCTCGTTCCCTTTGTCTTTTTCCTTGACTTTGTCTGGTTTCTGGGCAGACAGTGACTAATGGGCAAAGGTCCTACGGACCGCCCAGACAAACAAATGACGGATAGTTAGGTTGAGGATGTTATGTATATGTGAGACGTCTGTCTTTTTGCTGGTCTTTTCGGAGCAGTAATATGTTATATCCTTACCTTTGTCTGTCGCTGAGCATAGGTGCCCGTTCTCTTCCCAAAGCTCTATCGATCTCCTCTTGGGCCTTCCTTTGAACCTCCGGATACAACACCAAATACAGGAAACAGAAACCCAAAGTATTACTAGTGGTCTCCGAACCAGCGATGAACATATCAATGCAAATAATGACCAACTGTTGCTCAGAAAAGGTGGAATTCTGAAGTTTGGAGTTGCGGTTGATCATGGATAAGTAGAAATCCATAACGTCGCGCGGGCAGTCTGGGTCATGCATCCGTTTATGGTCATCTATGGCTTCGTATATGAAGTCAATGAGGCGTCTGTAGACTTCCATGTAGATGTTGTATCCTGTAAGCCAGTTGAAAGTATTTTCAGTCAAGGTTGACAGAAATGTAGTCAACGCCAAACAAAGTGGCGTGCACGTCATCAAGGTGGGTGTGTTGAAAAATTTACATTGTTGCCAAACTTTTTGTAAAATAATAAAATTTATTATTTACATATCTAGGTTTATAAGCAATATTAACCTCAAATGAGAACAAAAATAATAGTATAATAAAATTATAGATCTGTACTTGCATAATCATTAAGTATGACAATTATTGATCAGATGACACTATGAAACTACCATATTTAATTGATAGCTTAAAGGTACTGAATAAAAATCCAAATGGGGTCCTCCAAATTTTATGCATTTTATGCATATTTTACAGAATTCATACAGAAAAATGCATTCTAAAATTAGGTAAGCTACTGGTGTGAGCTTTTTCTGTACAATAAAGTTAGTCGGAGTTTCTTTCTTCAGCGCTGTCTGAATCTGAATCTTCATCACTCTCAAAGTTGACTATTAAAGGTTCGATGTCTGGTCGATCAAAAATTCGTTCTCTTTCATACCATTTAAAAATTTCTTGCTCAGTATGTCGAACACTATTTTTCCACATGTCTGGGGTAACCGTTTGTAGAGCCTCGTTCCACATATCCAAACAGTCTTTTTCACTGTTACCATCTCTACCAATATGTCTGTTATAGTAACCTTTTGCTATGCCCCAAATTAACTCAATAGGGTTAAATATACAATGGTAAGGAGGCAGACGAAGAACTTTGTGCCCATGTTGTTCCGCCAATTCATCAATCACGTATATTTTAGGTGGTTTGTTTCTAAAAAAGCAGTTATTTTAAGAATAGGAATAAACAAAAGAAATATAAACTGTCGACCAAAATATATATAATTAAGAAGCATTATGTACCGAGCAACAATACTCAATAGCTCTGTTTTAAACATTGTGTTTAAAAATGGTATGTTTTGATTTGTCAACCAGTCTTGGATATTTTTTTTGTCCATGCATTGTTGGGCACTTTGTTCAATATCATGCTGTGATAAGGGGCGTTATCCAGTATAATCATAGATGGACTCTCCAAATTTTCTCTTAACTGATGTTGAAACCATTTAAAAAAATTGTCCTGGTTCATCTCTCCATGGTAATCGCTCAATTTTGTTTTCGAAGAAAATATCGCTTCACTACCCTCAATAAACCCATTTTCATTTCCAGCATGTAATATAATGTATCTAAAATATATTAGTTTTAAATTTTATAGTGCAAATTGTGAAAAAGTACATACCTTTTACCATCTGTTTTAATAGCTTTCACGCTTTTTTGGTTTCCATTTTGCCAAGAGCGACCTATGGTCCCATTTTGAAATATCCAAGTTTCATCGAGGAAGACAAACTGGTATAAGGCCTCAACCTTGGCTTGATTGTATTGCCTTAGAAATTCCACCCTTTTCAAAGCTATACTTGGTAGTTCCATGAGCCCTCGTCGCGGATTGTCCTTAAGCCACTTAAATCCAAGATCTCTAAGCAACCGCCTTAAAGACGTGGCACTACCATCAAATAATGCCCTATCTCTTAATCGAGACCATAAAGTTTGTATCGTAACTTGTTCTTCTGAAACCATGTGTAATATGACATTATAATTTAGTTAACAAATTAATGCAAATTTCTGATAAGTTATTATAATAAGATCTTACTTTTGTGATACATATTATAGATCACTTCTCGAATGGTACTTGTATCCAATGTCGCTGTGTTGGTTACACGTTTAATATAACTCCGCTTTTTCTTGGGCGATTCTAAATTTGCATCACTTTTCACACCCTCGGAAATACGACTAACTGTCCTTAAACTAATTTTTAAAGCAGCAGAAACACGCTACAAAAAATGAAATAAAATTTCACTATTATTAATATACATTACATATAATTATTAGTAACCTACCTCTTGAACAGCATTTAAAGGCAACAAAGGCCCGTTGTTGTCCCTTTCTTGCTCAAAGTAGTGCATTAACGAGGCCACGAGTTCCTTACACTGACTATTTAACTGTTTGGGCATCTTTATATACCAAAATTGCCTTTATCTACTCGTAAAATGAATAATTTTGTTTTGAAACAAACAGTTGTTGATTTACAGTATGCGGGGCCAAAGGATTTATAAAGATTTGAAATGCCACAAATTGATTCAGTGTCAAAATTAATACAAATGTCAGTTCCCAGTTTAAATAAGTTTCAAGGTGACAATGTGTCAACGCTGCGAAATCGGTTTAGTGCGTTTACATGTCGATAAGTGATTGGAGCGTTTGCAAAACATTTTATTTCGCATAATGCGTCTAAATTTATCAGAAAGCAACTTATGTGATATTTTAATAACAATGTTTATATGACTATTAACCATAATAAGAGAGTAATGACCATTTTACAATTTATATATCACATTAATATGAAACTGCAATAGAGCAATTGTTTGTGATAGAAACCTAGGCATTAGGTCGGGGAATTTTTATCGTGATGACGTGCACGCCACTTTGTTTGGCGTTGACTATAGACAGATTTTGAGCCACTAAAGTGTTTTGCGTGTACCAGTCAGTCGCAGATGACGTCATTTCACTCAATAGTACGACAGGTCAATGGAATATTTATGTGCATACAGGGTGATTCAGAAAAAGGTATCAATATTTCTAAGACGGGAAGTCGATCAAAAAAGTTCATGTAAACATGGGCTTTTTAAAATTAATCGAAATACAGCAGACAAGCGGGTGTGGTCTTACCAAACATTTCTAAGTTGTAATGACGTTACACAGTCATCCAAGATCAGTAAGGGGGTGGATGTCACTAAGGGAATCCTTGTAACCTTAGGGTGTACAATAGAGTTATTCAGTGAACATACGCAGCCGTCCTACAGCCCAGATGTGCCCCCCCGGGCTTTTCTTTTGTTTCCTCTCCTGAAAAGGCCGATGAAAGGCAAGCATTTTGAGACGACAGCGGGGATCCAAGCAGCATGCACCGCGGCTCTCACGGCTATTCCGGAGAATGCCTTCCGTGACACCTTCAATGCTTGGAAATCGCGCTGGCAGCGCTGCATCGATGCAGAATGAGCCTATTTCGAAAGTTTTTAAAGAATTGTAACGATTGACTCAATAAATTTTTTTAAATCGACTCAGTCCTATTACTTTCCGGACAAACCCTGTATGAAGTGTATTAAAAAAATTCAAAAATTTTAAACATAGGTTTATTCAAGTAAGTATTTTAATGTGTACTTAATATTTCCTGAGCTTTTTGTAAAAAATAGCAGAAACAAATTATAACAGTTACAAAATCATAGAATGCTATTACGAAAATATAAATATTATGTGCTAAGTGCTATTACAAAAATATAAATATTGTGGTAAAAAATTTAGCTCCTAATGAATATTAGTATTCAATAGATCTTCATAAAATTGTCTATCTTCTTCCTTGAAATACGGAATCATTGCCGGCAGATCTTGTTTTTTTTTTCTTCAGGTTTGGAAGAGTGATTTCTGCGATAGTTTCAATAGTAACAATTTTCTTCAAAATCTTCGTCGTTTTTCAAGGCTCTATTTATTAGCAAATTTTTTACCGGCGGCGCTATGGAGATTGACAAGCGTGCACTATGTTCGGATTTTTTCAGTACAATATATACTAAGTGACATATAAATCCAAACACCCAGTTTAAATGGTTTTATTTTAATAAAAGTTGGTGAATGTATTTATCTTACTGTAAATAACAAGTGAAAAAATTTTCAGCCTTATCAGTTGGACATTCCGTTTTTATACTGCTTTTTTTTAATTCACTAATGCTCTAAAAATGAATATTTCAGCCGCAGTAAAGAATCAACGTTGGCGGATTATGGTCCTTGACATCCTTTACGATCGGTTACGATGCCTAGAGTACGGAGACCTGTACGATTTCGTCAACTTAGTGAGTTTGATAGGGGCCGTATAGTGGGACTTCGGAAAGCTGGACTTTCTTTTCGGGCAATTGCAGTTAGAGTGCAAAGAAGTGTAGACACTGTGGTTATGTGTTGTCAGGCATGGCTTCGAGAAGGCCGTACGCAAAGAGCAAGGGGCACTGAACGCCGCCGTAGAACAACAGACCGTGAAGATCGCCGCCTAAGATTATTGGCCTTAAGGGACCGTTTCTCCACTACCAGGTCCATTGCAAATGAATGGTTTGCAGAACACGGAAGACCTATTGGCATGCGAAGTATTTACCGACGAATGAGAAGTTTTGGCTTGTTTTCATACCGGCCACACTGGGTCCTCCCTTTAACTCGAGAAAACCGACGTAATCGCCTTGAGTGGTGCAGACAACGGTCACTCTGGGATCAGGAATGGAACAGTATTGTCTTTAGTGACGAGTCTCGATTTTGTTTAGGCATGCACGATGGTCGTGCCAGGTTTAGAAGGCGACGTGGTGAAAGGAGGAATCCACAGTTTTTTGTTGAAAGACATGTTCATCACACTGTTGGAGTTATGGTTTGGGGTGCTATAGCTTATGGTTCCAGGACACCTTTAATCTTCAGCAGAGGTAACATGAACGCGCAGCATTATATCCACGAAGTTCTAGAACCCCATCTTTTACCCTATCTTGACACCCTGGCAGATCCAACTTTCCAACAAGATAATGCCCGATCACATGTTGCACGAGTCACAATAGACTTCTTTCAACATAATCATGTCACATTGTTACCATGGCCACCAAAATCTCCCGACTTATCTCCAATTGAGCACGTGTGGGATATGATGGGTAGGAGATTGCTCAATTTGCAACGTCCTCCTCAGACTCTAGAAGCACTTCGAGAGGAGTTGGTGGTTGCCTGGAATAAGATACCACAGGAGGACATTGACCACCTGATCAGAAGCATGCCTAGGCGCGTTGGAGAATGCGTAGCACATCAGGGTGCATCCACATATTATTAAAGGTCAAAGGGCTTTAAAGCAGTGCAATCATTTTGAAATTTATATCATTTACTTATTATGCTTCGTTAAGTACAATACAAAATTTTATTAAAATAAAACCATTTAAACTGGGTGTTCGGATTTACATGTCACTTAGTATAATAGCCATGGCACTTCGCGCTTTATATTGTTGGTTATGCCACCTAGAACATTTTACAAGTATACAGCGTGATTCATAAGTCGTGACCAAAAATGAAACATCATACACAAGGATGTAACGTTTTTTTCTCCAGGGCTTCATTAAAAGGATACGGGGTGTTCAAGTTTAAAAATAAAAAACAATTTGTTTCAATATTCTCAAAACCGTCAACAGGGATAACCTAGAATTTGGTTTGTAGATTTAACTAAGTATTGTCTAGATTCAAAAGTCTTGGCTTAAAATTATCGTGAATCAATGGCGACGATACAAGGGATTACTTTCATTATCTTTCCAAATAAAAATAATACGCCACTGTTTTTTCCGAGACGCGGAATTTTTCCAATTTAGCCTCTATTGTACTACAAATAATTACTCCTGTGTTTTTTCTCAGAGTGCACTGTTTCCATAAAAATAAAAAATCAAATTCACGCCACAACAAATTTTGCAGAAATACGTTTCTCTGCATTAAAAAGATCTGTATACGTAAGAATGGTGGTCTTTTTGAACATTTATTGAATTAAACCTTTGACTGTCTGATTTGTTTTATTTTTACGAAAACAATGCACTCTAGGAAAAAAACACATAAACTTTTTAATGATGCCCTCGAGGAAAAAAATTCACATAAAAGACTGCGGCCCTGTGTATGGCGTTTAATTTTTGGCCAAGACAAGTCCATCAACCTGTATTTGCAAGCTTAGAAGAAATTTTTCTTGGTCACTTACAAAATGATTTATTTACCGATATGTCCAAAAAACAACCTAACTGAGCTATATTCTCTGGATTTGTCCTCGAGGTCAGGCATTTTTTAGGTACTTCTTACAGGTGCATTTTTGTAGTTCTGAACCAACAAACTTAACTTCCTGGTCAAAGGTCTAACAGGGCTCTAATTTGGTGCGTAGTTATCAAATATTGACAAAGTATTCAATTCTCAAGACAATTCAACTTTTGAGGATATCATTCAAGTATATAATTCCTAAAATTTACCAAATATTAACAAGATTCTAGTTGGTTAACCTAATTGCCCGCCGTTTGTCTTTTGTCCAAACTTAACTTCTTGGTCAAAGGTCTAACAGCGCTCTAATTTGGTGCGTAGTTATCAAATTTTAACAAAGTATTCAATTCTCAAGACAATTCAACTTTTGAGGATATCATTCAAGTATATAATTCCTAAAATTTACCAAATATTAACAAGATTCTAGTTGGTTAACCTAATTGCCCGCCGTTTGTCTTTTGTCCATACGGCTAGACCTATACCGTATAGATTATTGCTAAAAAGTATGAAACGACCGCGTATGCAATTAAATCTTGAGGTATGGTCTTGCCATTTAATTCGATTGAGCTCGTGTGAAGTGAGAAGTAAAATTGTGTATGCTGGTACCCTGAGGAAACGGGAACTGGACAGGACCGATGCGCATTGCAGTCATTTACCTGATGCTTCTGGTGCCAAGTACCGCAAAATCGGAAAAGCCACAAACGGCCTTCCGACTAAGGACAAATGTTTGAACATATCCGCCAGAATTCCATGTAACTTCGCCAGTTTTGGATCATCAGGGGTATATCTTACACCCACAAGCATTCTCCACAGGGCGTTTAAAATAGGAATGCTGAACAACGAGGGCATGCCGAGGGTACCTTCCCCGCCATTGGTCTCCTTCAGAAGGTATTTGACCAGCTCCTGGGACTCATCTTCCAGCAGCGTGGACATATCGTTGGTGCCGAAGCCAATCTCGCGGAGGTGGCGCACTAGGAAGCGACGCTGTTCGAACCAGAATTCTCCATCTGTCATTATGATTCCTGAAACAAAGTGAGATGAGCCAAATTGTTTCAAAAAGCGATCAACCATCGACCACTGCATACCAAACTATACAGAGTGTCTACGAAAGGTTGAGAAATCTTGAAACTAGAGATACTACAGGCCAAAACATGTGAATTGACCAAAACATACCTTAGTCCAAAAATTGATAGTTTGCGAGATACAGGGTCAAAGTTACAATTTTATTTTCAATTTTTACTTATTGCTTGAGAAGTATTTCAGATTTTAGCATAAAACTCGGTACAGGAAGGATTTCTAGTATGAAAAACAAGAATCCGCAATTTTTTTTTGCCAAACTTCTAGAGGGCGCCACTTGACGCACTATTTCGGTAAATAACTTATCATAACTCTTTTGTGCTACAATGTATACAACAACTGATCGAGAAATCTTACTTCCTCTTATTTCCACAACAAACAAGGTTTACCTATTAGAAATGTCTGAAGCTAATAGTTTTCGGGATATTTGCTTTTAAAGGTTCCAGTGCATTATTTATACCATGATGATAAATCATTTTTATATCATAATAATCAAGTCGCTTTGGATAATATCTGAGTATATATACATATACTATATGTGTGTATTTTTCTCTCATTTCATCAATTGTTGACTTGTTTAAACATAAACTATGGGTAGTTACCTAATCTTTTCCCCCATGATCGATATGTGTCAGGCTTGCTGTTAGGTCTTCCACTCAAGTCTTCATTCCCAAGAAATTCTCTCAAGGCCTGTAGAATAAACAAAATTCACGAATTACTACATATAAGATGTTTCTGATCTAAACAATATTGCGTTTTTATCATCTTTACCTGTACAGGGTGGCGCATTGAAAACGAAACAGACGCATTTACTGGCAGCTCAGTTTTTTTTTAAAACGATCAGACCCGTCGATTTTGTTTACGAGCGGGACACAAGTCTGGCAAAAAATCACGTTAGGACGTGCAGCCCCCTAAGCGGGGGTGACACCACCCCCAAAATCTCAAATGGAAAGGGGGGTCGAGTGATACCTTATTTTAAAGGTCTTTCAATTTCCTTTATAATGATATAAAATTAATGCACTTCAGTAGTTTTGAATATTTATTGATTTAAAGCTTAAATAAAACTAATACATAATCATTAGTGGAGAGCAATAAATCTGGCATTTAAAAATAGATAAGATAAGAATAAACTGACCCGTTAGGCAAGTAAATGTTGAAAATGGCCACCATGACTCTTCGTGCAATAATAAAGATTTTGGTCAAAACGTTGCTGCACATTTTGCAATATTTGAGGAGTAATTTAAAGGCACTGATTCACAATTCTTTGTCGCAGATCTTCTAATGAGTAGCATTGTAATTTTGAAATTTGACCAATTTCGCCCTTGCACCCTAAGAATGTTTATTCTCCTACTCTGTTGAGGTAAATTACCTGATTTGTACCATTTTCGAATCTTCATTAACTGGGCTATTTTTCGGATAGGTTTGCCAAACAAGTCCCATACATTTTTCTTATACCACTGTTAGTCGAACTTACAAGACTTTTTGATGCAGAAAAAAAAATCCAAAATAGCGCTGCGATTTCAAAATTACGTGACTTTTAGAATAAAACTGTTTGTAGTTTCATGCTTCAATCATTCGCTAATAATAATCGTGAAAAAAAATTAAAATAAACCCTAAACCTGTCGTCGAAAGTTTGACGAAAGTCATACTTTTTCAAAAAACTGAGTTTTTGTTTTAACGCAAAGGTTACACGTTTTTTTTGTCAGGTCTTTACCGCAATTGAGAGGTCATTATCTAAGGTATCTCCCATTGCAATTTGATTCACATATTCTGGGACACCCTGTACATGTATCCACCTTTCACCAGGTTACTGGGTGTTTCCCTCATCCTTACGTAAATAACATTTAGCAACATTCTCACATACTACTCTCCTGATGATGATGGCAAAGACCATTGAAAGCTAAGAGATTAAGAAAGTATAAAGAGTCCTCCTTGCTTAAATTTTGTCAAAGTACCCAACAAAATTCGGAAGCTTTAATTTTTCACCTAACTGGTCTAGACGACAATGACCACGTCTCAAGTTATATATATATATATGCTATATATATATATATACAGGGTTATCCAAATTAAGTGTCCACCATTAGTAACTTTGTTATTAGTGAAAATACAAAGTTGTTTGAATTAGCAAACTAGTAGCATTTTTAACGCTGGTAAAAATGAGAAATAAAAAAAACAATTGAGAGTCGTTATTTTGATTTTTTTCAGTAAAATAACATTTTTTTAAATGGAAACCCCTGTATATTATATTTTTTTCTGTTAAAGCATCAAATTTTAAACAAAAAAGCTTACAATAACTTTTCTCCTAGGTTACAAATTGTTGAAGTTATGGCCTCCAATCTGAAACAATTAAATTGTATCGACAAACTTTATTTTCACCATCAACTTATAATCTTACAAAATACAATAACAATTTTTTTTAAAGAAGATGCTCGAAAACACCACCTTGTTCTTCAATACATTTTTGGGCACGTTTTTCAACTGCTCGAACTGTCTTAAGTATGGTCCTACCATCTATCTGGGTTATCTTTTCCCTAACTGCAGTCTTTAACGCGTCAAGGTTATCGTACCTTCGCTTGTAAATTTGGTTCTTTAAGTAACCCCACAAGAAGTAATCAAGTGGATTTAGATCTGGTGATCTGGGAGGCCACTGTATTGGGCCATTTGTTCCTATCCACTGATCATTAAAAGTAGTACTTAGAAAATGATAAGTACCTGTGGAATTGTGGGCAGGTGCGCCATCTTGCTGAAAATGCAGATGATGTCTACTTATAAGATCCAATTCGTCTAAAAAATTAGTCAGAATTTCTGACATAAATTCCACATATCTTTCACCAGTTAGGGTTCCCTCATAAAAGAACGGGCCAACAATTTTTGAACCAATTATACCGCACCAAACGTTGAAACTGAAACGGACTTGTGGGCCTCTTGGATGTACTAACAAAAGATTTTCTCTTGACCAATAATGGTGGATTTTTCTATTAAACATTCCAGAATTTGAAAAATTTGATTCATCTGTCCATAAAAGGTAACGAAAGTTATTTACATTTTGGCGACAGAAGCTAAGATACCAATGGCAAAAAACAAGTCTTCTCTCTGGATCCCCTGCCAAAAGCGTTTGAACTGGTCGGTACTTATACGGAATAAATTTGTATTTTTTTAAAATCCTTTGAACAGTACCATAACTGAAATTAGAGTCCTTGAGAATATCTGCTATTGAATTCTCACGATAAGCTTCAAAATATCCAATAACTGCAATTTCCGTGGCCTCGCTTATTATGAATTCTTTTTTTGCCCTTGTTTTAGCAAAAACATTTTCGTTGCCCCTAAATTTTCGATAAAGTCTCAGAAAATATCGTTCATACGGTTGAATGCGAGCGGGATATAATTCACTGTAGTATTCTCTTGCTCTCAAGGAGGATTTTCTGCACACTAAATAGCATTCTAACATATCACACTTTTATGGGAGAACATTTTTCTTTAAATTAATGACACAATAAAGCTTATAAACAAGTATTAACACTAATGTTTGACATTATTTGATTTTATCATTGTTTTCCAAAGCCTTCTAGTTGCGAGTATGTCCAGTTTAACAATTTGTCGCTTATCTTAATGCTGTCAAATCGCGAACGCCATGTTGTTTTCATAGCCGTTTTAATATTATAATACTGCAGATAATTAAAAATATTTATCGTTATTTTGACTTTATTTTTGACTTTAGCGGAAAAGTCATTATGAACTTTTTTGTTTAAAATTTGATGCTTTAACAGAAAAAAATATAATATACAGGGGTTTCCATTTAAAAAAATGTTATTTTACTGAAAAAAATCAAAATAACGACTCTCAATTGTTTTTTTTTATTTCTCATTTTTACCAGCGTTAAAAATGCTACTAGTTTGCTAATTCAAACAACTTTGTATTTTCACTAATAACAAAGTTACTAATGGTGGACACTTAATTTGGATAACCCTGTATAGTGGTGTAGATAAATGTTCTATATAGTCAA
The DNA here is from genome assembly GCA_963669975.1 of Acanthoscelides obtectus. NCBI lineage: Eukaryota > Metazoa > Arthropoda > Insecta > Coleoptera > Chrysomelidae > Acanthoscelides > Acanthoscelides obtectus. Next base: position 15,079,346 of record CAVLJG010000005.1, read on the forward strand.
CTTAAAATTAGTGCATTTCTTTTTGTGGAATCCAGTGTTTTAATCCACACCCAACAGAACCCACAAAAACGCTACAATATAATAGTGTATTTGATATATTGATTTTTGTGCAATCACATAGTCTGATTTCAATGAGTTTATTCAAATAACTTGAATCGGTCCAGCGATTCAACGAATTTAAATCGATCTAAATCCACTTGATTACTTCTTGTGGGGTTACTTAAAGAACCAAATTTACAAGCGAAGGTACGATAACCTTGACGCGTTAAAGACTGCAGTTAGGGAAAAGATAACCCAGATAGATGGTAGGACCATACTTAAGACAGTTCGAGCAGTTGAAAAACGTGCCCAAAAATGTATTGAAGAACAAGGTGGTGTTTTCGAGCATCTTCTTTAAAAAAAATTGTTATTGTATTTTGTAAGATTATAAGTTGATGTTGAAAATAAAGTTTGTCGATACAATTTAATTGTTTCAGATTGGAGGCCATAACTTCAACAATTTGTAACCTAGGAGAAAAGTTATTGTAAGCTTTTTTGTTTAAAATTTGATGCTTTAACAGAAAAAAATATAATATATAGGGGTTTCCATTTAAAAAAATGTTATTTTACTGAAAAAAATCAAAATAACGACTCTCAATTGTTTTTTTTTATTTCTCATTTTTACCAGCGTTAAAAATGCTACTAGTTTGCTAATTCAAACAACTTTGTATTTTCACTAATAACAAAGTTACTAATGGTGGACACTTAATTTGGATAACCCTGTATACATATACTATATGTTTGTATTTTTTTCTCATTTCATCAATTGTTCACTTGTTTAAACATAAACTAAGGGTAGTTACCTAATCTTTTCCCCCATGACCGATATGTGTCAGGCTTGCTGTTAGGTCTTCCACTCAAGTCTTCATTCCCAAGAAATTCTCTCAAGGCCTGTAGAATAAACAAAATTCACGAATTTCTACATATAAGATGTTTCTGGTCTAAATAATATTGCATTTTTATCATCTTTACCTGTACAGGGTGGCGCATCGAAAACAAAACAGACGCATTTACTGGCAGCTCAGGTTTTTTTTTGAAAAACGCTCAGTCCCGTCGATTTTGTTTACGAGGGGGACACAAGTTTGGCAAAAAATCACGTTAGCACGTGCAGCCTCCTGAGCGGGGGTGACACCAACCCCAAAATCTTAAATGAAGAGGGTGGTCGAGTGATACCTTATTTTAAAGGTCTTTCAATATCCTTTATAACGATATAAAATTAATGCACTTCAGTAGTTTTGAATATTTATTGATTTAAAGCTTAAATAAAACTAATACATAATCATTAGTGGAGAGCAATAAATTTGGCATTTAAAAATAGATAAGATAAGAATAAACTGACCCGTTAGGCAAGTAAATGTTGAAAATGGCCACCATGACTCTTCGTGCAATAATAAAGATTTTGGTCAAAACGTTGCTGCACATTTTGCAATATTTGAGGAGTAATTTGAAGGCACTCATTCACAATTCTTTGTCGCAGGTCTTCTAATGAGTAGCATTGTAATTTTGAAATTTGACCAATTTCGCCCTTGCACCCTAAGAATTTTTATTCTCCTACTCTGTTGAGGAAAATTACCTGATTTGTACCATTTTCGAATCTTCATTAACTGGGCTATTCTTCGGATAGGTTTGCCAAACAAGTCCCATACATTTTTCTTATACCACTGTTAGTTGAACTTACAAGACTTCTTGATGCAGAAAAAAAATTCCAAAATAGCGCTGAGATTTCAAAATTACGTGACTTTTAGAATAAAACTGTTTTTAGTTTCATGCTTCAATCATTCGCTAATAATAATAGTGAAAAAAAATTAAAATAAACCCTAAACCTGTCGTCGAAAGTTTGACGAAAGTCATACTTTTTCAAAAAACTGATTTTTTGTTTTAACGCAAAGGTTACACGTTTTTTTTGTCAGGTCTTTACAGCAATTGAGAGGTCATTATCTAAGGTATCTCCCATTGCAATTTGATTCACATATTCTGAGACACCCTGTACATGTATCCACCTTTCACCAGGTTACTGGGTGTTTCCTCATCCTTACGTAAATAACATTTAGCAACATCCTCACATACTACTCTCCTGATGATGATGGCAAAGACCATTGAAAGCTAAGAGATTAAGAAAGTATAAAGAGTCCTCCTTGCTTAAATTTTGTCGAAGTACCCAACAAAAGGCGGAAGCTTTAATTTTTGACCTAACTGGTCTAGACGACAATGACCACGTCTCAAGTTATATATATATATATACAGGGTGACTTCGAAGTTGAGTCATTTATTTTAACAGTGAGTAGATCTGATCAAAAGAAATGTTTTTTTCCTTTACCATTTTTCTGGTAAAATTAAAGTAACAAAGTTATAGCCCTTTGGAAGTTTGAGTACCGCCCTGTCTCAATGTGCTCGTGTTTGGCGACAACGGATATAATCCGTCGTATCGGTTCATCGTATCGGAAACAAAAAAGCGAAAGAATTTGGAACGAATTATTTCATTCATTTGTATACAGTAAGTGTCAGTGAATAGTTGTATCTGTTGCGTGGCGCAAACGAAATAAAAAATGGCACATGTTTATGCGGATCGGTTTCCCAATCGAGTGCAACCAACCCCTCGTGCCTTTGTTAATGTAGTACAACGGGCTCGTGAATCAGGTGACTTAAGACCTCACAGGGGACCTCACGATCAAATACAGGTCCGCACTGAAATACTTGTCGGGAGGATACTTTATAAAACAAGGTAAAATTTTTTTTTTATTTTTTTTTATTTTTACACACATATTTTGGTTTATATTCCTTCTACAATCATTATCTGAAAATTAATGACTCAACTTCAAAGTCACCCTGTATATACGTATATGAACATGGAACATGGGAGTTTCGAACTTTTGAGCAACTACATTGAGTTTAGTTTCCTTTCACACGTATCATGCTTTTCATGTCGATTTTTCTCAATTTTTGTTTCAATTTTGAAATATCCCTTCTGTTCCTCATCTTTTATAAGTGATCTCACGCAATAAGACAATTTCTATACTGAAACTAATAAACTATAATTCTATAAAGATATAGTTGCCTAGGCTCTAACAGTTTTGCTTCAGAATGCAACAGATCAGATGGGTATAGATACATTTTTTTTAATAACTTCCAATTTATTTATTTGGTTATCAATTGCTATAACCCCAACCCAGTATTGCTTAATCCATACGACTTTCGATCATAGCATGCTGGAATTTTTATTTTATATTTATATATATATATATATATACACAATAAATGGTGTATAAATGAGGTGCAGTGAAAATATTTATCTTTCATTCATAACTTATGAGATTATTTTACTTCAAGCTTACATAATTATTTGGTATCCTTGAGACATTTGCTAATGGATATAGACTGAGGTATCTGTGTACTCATGTAATGATCTCATTCTGATGTAACTTAATATGTAACTATACACTTGTACATGTGAAACATATGTATATCGTCAGATATATTTATATTTGTCATATTAACGTCATCATACGGTGATATTTCAAGGATATATAGAAAAATTCATATCAATTTTCATGTTGCCTGAGAAAGTTTTACAATAACCCTATGTCAGGCGCCTTGGAACCAGCGGCAGGGTGATTACGTAAAAAAACCTATAAAACGTCAAAAAAATACGACAAGATGTCAACTTGCTGCCTAGATAGTGCCTGGGTGGCTCGCAGTGAACGTCATCAAAAGCGTCCATCTATGGAGGTATGACTCAACGACATGCTTTGTTGGTTGCAGAATTCCGAGATAGTCTCTGGAGTCTACTCTGAGAAGATGCGTGGTTGACTAGCAGGGTATCAAGGTCACATCTGGATGAGTGAGTGTGTTGGTCTGTATGTGAGAAGATTATTACTAACTAACAATGCAGAATGATCGTATATTTGCTCTCTCAAATTATAGCGCATACACAGAGACGTAAGAAACTGAATATAGGCAACCAGTTGCACCGTTCCGCAAGATTAAGTTGGATGAACGAAATTCCGCTTTATAAGAAGAGGAAAAATGTCAAGGAAAATGAATTTTGATGTAAATTTTTTGTTATTGAAAATTTTCGTATTTGTTGACAATTGCAGATAATTCTGTTGTATTATTCTTAAAATATATCAATCTGTATATAAAAAATAAATGAGCTATGAGGGGAAGATTAATGGACTTGACTGGTTTATGCAAAGTTTCTAGATTTTTTAAGGGACAAAATTGAAATAAATCAAACTTTGACGCTGAAAATGCTATTTTTTGTTAACTTACAGAATGAAATAAGCTAATAGATGGTTTATCTTTTGATACACACAGAAAATATTTTCATTTATTTATCTCCATTGAATTCTGATGCGGAAGCTTCTTCATCATCTGTCGAGAAACTTTGTGGCACATGTTTTTTATCAGTGATCAAAGTTATTTTTCATTAGCTCTCTTCTTTCACTATAAATCTTATTTGTAGTGTAGACAGAGACTGTTTCACTACGTTCAAATGATATCTCATTATCTAGCTTATCATAGCGCATGATCCGATATTTCCAAATTGTAAATTTTTTGTTCTGCTTTAAAAGAAGGTTCTTTGCAAACAACTGATGGCCTTGAAATTTACAAGAATATCCTGCGCAACATGGAGGACCTTCAAGTTTTTTTTTGTCTTTTCAATAATCTTTGAGTACTATTGAGGTAAATGTATTTTGTCGTGCGTTCCTTTTTGTATCTATATGGCTCCAAAGCTCCTATCGCAAGGAAGAAAAGTGTGTCTAATGATACACGTCAGTTTCTGCAATTCAAATGTTACAGAGCTGGTTCATGCACTGCAAGGTTCAGAATTTTAAACCGTGCAAGAGTATAAGCCCAGCTCATGTTGCCCAAAAAGGGACTCTGCGGGCCTATCCATTGGATCCCTCATTGTAGGACGCCTGTTTGGCCTCTCTAATTTTCATAGTCTCGTTCAGAAATGCTTGGGTATTTTTAGATTTCTACCGTTTCGTATCAGCGTCGTGCTTTCGTTTTGAATTGCAGTAAATTTCAGGCTCATTAAACAGATGATATAAACGAAAAGCATGATTAATTTTATGGAAATAGATATTTGTAACCTCTAAATAGAGCCATGACATGGAACAGTAGGAATCTGGAAATACCCCTGCCTTTCTGATGAACAGGAAAGACTATAAAAATCAAGGAGACCATGAAGGCGTCCTACAATTATGGGAACGACTGACGATATAGAAAATTCTTAAGCCCGGTTAACAATAGTGGAGGACCCTTGCCTCCTTTCTTTCTCTTCCCTTCTTTCTCCCTGATGTTCCCTGATATCTAGGCAACCAAACCTGACATACCATCTGACCTACCATATTTCATCCAAGAAGAGGACCACTCTTACAGACAATGACTGATAGATTTTCAATCTACCAGCTTCAAATGCATTTGACCAACGTAGCTAAACCAAATTGCCTGCGTCATCCTTGTAAATTGACGTAAACAATCTACTTCAGGAATACAAATGTAATTTTGTCTAGGTACAAAATAGTTTATTATGGATTATAAGTAGAATATTTTGCTGTTTTTAAGTTGAGATGCAAAACAAACTGTAGATACCTGATGCAAAACATTGTTCATCACTTAATTATGAGATGTAAATCCAGATAAAAAACTATCAATATTAGGATGGAGGCAAGATTTTTTCTATGATTGTTACGCATTCAAGCAAAGATCACTTAAATAATGTCAAATACTCGTGAGCATCACTTGCACTCTTTGGAATTGGAAGAGTGCAATTTAACAAGTGGCTAACAATTTGGCGTGGTTCTCTCGGAGCCCAAAAATGCGAGGATGGAATCTTGCTTGTATGAATTTTTCCAAATTTGGCCAAAGCGTCCTATTCGAATGATCGAGTTTGTGTTAAATGGAAACCTGATCGCACGGTAAAATAGTATCTAAACTACAACTAAGAATTTTACTCTTACAGTGTTCCAGCAAATTATCAGATGACGATGAATGTCGACAAAAATCATTTTACCTAATCAAGCAACACATCTTGACCACATACCTTGGCTCCGTGAACGACAACGATTTGCTCTCCACCAACTTTCAGGCCGATGACAGGTCCATACTGGCGAGCTAGCTTTGAAGTCGCCAAGAGCAGATGACCGGTTTTCTTGCGGAGGTACTGAACCTGTGGTGCGCTGCCGAGAAATGGCCACCAACGGGGGCCAAGAGGGAAGTTTTTGGGCTTTCTGGTGCTTTGGTAACCACACAGAACTATCACGATTATCAACAAACTCAGTGGCAAGAACATCTTCCGATGTAAAGCAATAGAGGTCGTATTGGATTATTGGAGACATGGAAGATGTAAGAGTGAGTGGAAAGAAAATAATGGTTGTTTCATATTTGCACATAGATGAAATTTGATAAGCGCTATCAGGTCGGTGGGTAGTTTAAATAATGGAGCTTTTCATGTTTAGTGACTGGAACAATGGCCAAGTATAGGAATCCACATAAACATAAGCATAATGATCAAGCCTCCTTTTTGTAGTCGTATTTGATTATTGAAGTTAGATATAAAAGCTGTAACAAGGAGAGGGAAAAATTAATACTTGTCTGATATTTTCACATCGATGTTATTTAATAGGCGCTATCAGGTCGGCGAATGACCCAAAAATTAGATTATATGTTAGAACAGACCTCCTTCTTGGGTTTGGCAGTAACCTAACCTAGTTATGACCATCGCTCTTCAGTCGGCTTCTATCTCTTTCTAACGCGTGTTGATACACATATCACGGGGTTCGCTCTCGTACACATTGAGCTGAAGCTGTCAGACAAATCTGGTTTTCCCTGTACATGGACCAAGCAGTTTTGAGAGCGAGTATGATTAATACAGGTAGGTACGGCTTCCGTACAATGCTACACGTTTCCACATCAGCAAGAGCACAGAAGAGCTGCAACTATGATATCCGCAGAGCAGGAAGGTTTTTTGCGGATGTTTTCCAGATGCCTCCAGAGATATTTGCAGAGGCAGTCTTGCATATATTGCGAGTAATCCTACGATTTGGGAATGGAAGAGTATTGTAATTGTTGCATTTACCTTAGATAGATAATGATTTATTTATCAGCGAGGCCCGCGTGCAGTTGTTAAATTAAACAACAAAGATAATATTGACGAAAAGTTATATGTTAAATCTAAGTAGAATCGAGGGTATATTAAATTAAATTCAAACAAAATTATGATATTAAGCCCAGGGCAGGCTATCGAAGAAGAGCACTAAACTATATTTTGACTTTTATTTATTGGAAATCTAAAGAGAGGAACTCGGGGATTTTAATAAGCTAAGTACAATGTAAAGCTTGAGATCATCTAGATTTAAAGAAATCTTAGGCTTAATTACTGGAAAAATGTTCTGGTAGGGAAATCGAGAAAAAGTATCTGAATCTTGGAATCATTTAATCAGTAATGCCATTAACTCTAAGGAGATAGTTGACGCTTTTGCATAATACTTCAATAGTTTTCACAAAGTCTGATGCATCTAACTATAGATCATTAATCCCGCTAGCTCAACAAATGCACTGAACAATATTTGTAAACATGGTATTATTCTAGGAAACTAAAAAACAAAATGACTTCAGGTTTCGATGGTGTTCCCAGCTTTATAGTGAAAAATTGTATTAATGTGTTAGCCACACATCTGTGTGCGATTTTCAATCTAATGCTGTCAACATGTACACACCCCTCGTTCTGGGAAATGGCGAAGGTTTGTCCGATTTTTTAAAATGGTGATGCCAGCGATAATAGCAATACTGTCTTGTATGGATCTTTGATGGGATCTATTTCTTACAATCAGGATGGGTTTATATTTGGGAGCTTAATACCCACACACTTGACTTGCTTCACGCGAACATTTATGAGGTTCTGGATGATCAAGGTCAATTGGATGTCATATATGCTGACTGTCAAATGGCCCTTGATCAAATAGATCATTACTTGTTATATATCCTGCAAAGGAGCACCTATGTGGAATATGGCGACTATCAATCCGAGAGTTATACTGCAACATCTCGTGTACCTTAGATTTCCAATTTAGGAGCTTTGTTGTGCATAACCTTCATCAATGACTTATCGCTGTCTTTGCCATGCATGCATCTACTTTGTGCTAGGATTAAGTCTATGTTAGAAGAACTGCAGTGGTTGAATGTGAAAAATTTCATATATAGTTCTCGTTTCCATATTCAAACTAAAAAATCATTTATTACCCCCACATTTAGAAAACTTGAACAGTCATTATCATGACTACGAAACTAGAGGCAGTGTAGATTTTCATCTGCAAAACTGTAATAACAGCATAACTAGTAAATATATATTTTAAAAGGGGTATTTGGACTTAATAAATTGAATAATGATATTAAGCAATGTTCGAATTTAAAAATGTTTGAGGTGAAATTAAAAAATCACTTTATGAATATCAGAATGCATAGTGATGTAATTTTAATATACAATGGATTGAAGAATGAAATTGACATTGTAGCATTAATGCTAAGTAAATCTCCATCAAAGAAACAAATGATTTGAAAATTGATGCTGTGATTCATAATCTCAATGACTGCATTCTGTTGCGAAACTGAGTGAAATATCTACTCATGCTGCTCTAACAATCAACTTAATATTAATATTTCAAAATTCAAGGTTATGTCATTTACTAGAAAACTATATCCTAAAGTATACGATAGTTATACTAAGTGACATATAAATCCGAACACCCAGTTTAAATGGTTTTATTTTAATAAAAGTTGGTGAATGTATTTATCTTACTGTAAATAACAAGTGAAAAAATTTTCAGCCTTATAAGTTGGACATTCCGGTTTTTGTACTGCTTTTTTTTAATTCACTAACGCTCTAAAAATAAATATTTCAGCCGCAGTAAAGAATCAACGTTGGCGGATTTTGGTTCTTGACATCCTTTACGATCGGTTACGATGCCTAGAGTACGGAGACCTGTACGATTTCGTCAACTTAGTGAGTTTGATAGGGGCCGTATAGTGGGACTTCGGAAAGCTGGACTTTCTTTTCGGGCAATTGCAGTTAGAGTGCAAAGAAGTGTAGATACTGTGGTTAGGTGTTGTCAGGCATGGCTTCGAGAAGGCCGTACGCAAAGAGCAAGGGGCACTGGACGCCGCCGTAGAACAACAGACCGTGAAGATCGCCGCCTAAGATTATTGGCCTTCAGGGACCGTTTCTCCACTACCAGGTCCATTGCAAATGAATGGTTTGCAGAACACGGAAGACCTATTTTCATGCGAAGTGTTTACCGAGGAATGAGAAGTTTTGGCTTGTTTTCATACCGCCCACACCGGGTCCTCCCTTTAACTCGAGAACACCGACGTAATCGCCTTGAGTGGTGCAGATAACGGTCACTCTGGGATCAGGAATGGAACAGTATTGTCTTTTGTGACGAGTCTCGATTTTGTTTAGGCATGCACGATGGTCGTGCCAGGGTTAGAAGGCGACGTGGTGAAAGGAGGAATCCACAGTTTTTTGTTGAAAGACATGTTCATCGCACTGTTGGAGTTATGGTTTAGGGTGCTATAGCTTATGGTTCCAGGTCACCTTTAATCTTCATCAGAGGTAACATGAACGCGCAGCGTTATATCCACGAAGTTCTAGAACCCCATCTTTTACCCTATCTTGACACCCTGGCAGATCCAACTTTCCAACAAGATAATGCCGACCACATGTTGCAAGAGTCACAATAGACTTCTTTCAACATAATGATGTCACATTGTTACCATGGCCACCAAGATCTCCCGACTTATCCCAAATTGAGCACGTGTGGGATATGATGGGTAGGAGATTACTCAATTTGCAACGTCCTCCTCAGACTGTAGAAGCACTTCGAGAGGAGTTGGTGGTTGCCTGGAATGAGATACCACAGGAGGACATTGACCACCTGATCAGAAGCATGCCTAGGCGCGTTGGAAAATGCGTAGCACATCAGGGTGCATCCACACATTATTAAAGGTCAAAGGGCTTTAAAGCAGTGCAATCATTTTATTATTTATCATTTACTTATTATGCTTCATTAAGTACTTATACAAAAATTTATTAAAATAAAACCATTTAAACTGGGTGTTCGGATTTATATGTCACTTAGTATATAACATTGACGGCAACCTGCTAGACATCGACTTCCAAGGATTTGGATTGTTTTTGACGCCAAATTGACAGCTAATGGACGCATTCTTCATATATAGTAAATACATTATTTACATCATTCGTCGATTGCTTCAAAAAATTGTCGGGCTTCTCTGATATCGCAACCTAAGCAACAATAAGCGTAAGGCACTTAGACATTTTTATTTGAAGTGTCACGGTCACTACCCTGAAAGAGGTTTCGACCTTTGCGCACTGTTAAAGATCTTTCAAGTTGAGCCGTCACAACTGAGGCGTGATTTATCGGTGCTAAGATTTGTACATAGAGTACTAAACAATCAAATTGATTGCCCCTAAACATTAATTAAAATTTATCTTTCCGTCCCTAAGTTACGTAGCCGCTGTTCGAATTTGGTTTACCTTGACATTTGTCAGAATAGCTCTGTATTGGATTGGTACCTTGCTGTGATATACAGGGTGTAAAGTTTATGGTAGTCATTATTAAAGTGGGTAATAGGGGGTTAAAACAAGTCAAAAGGTTCATATGACGCATGGTCCAAAGGTCAGTAGATTTTTGTCTAAACGCCTTTATAGTTTACAACTTAAGTGCTTTATAGCGGCCACAATCACCACAATCTCACTAATTTTTATAATCTAATCTAAAACGTTTTCAAATAGGGTAATTAACACATAAATGGCATTAAGTTAAGCCAAAATTTGTAGTCAGTAAGTAAGTAAGTTTCGTTATATTAAATATTTAAAACACACATGACAACAGTGCGTCGGTCATTCATCACTCTTATCGAATTGTTTGCATTTTACGAGTACATTATAAGAGCCAAAAATATCAAACTCCATCTTTATCTACACTGCGTTCCGTCGTAATTTGCGTCTGGCATTGCGGCGTTGTCAGATTTATTTTACTTTAAAGTCGCTTTTCTCTAAAAAAATGCCGTTTGACCCCCATGTTATATGACACTTTCTGCTTCTTTCAACCCCCTCTATCACCCATTTAAATAATGACTATCATAAAGTATACACCCTGTAGAGTCAGAATGTTAAATGCTATTTCCACACTTCAAATACTGCCATACTTCTATATTGTGTTTTTCATGTTCTGCTGTTGTTAAATTATTAATTTATTTTCGTTGTTGGTGTCCTGCAATTGTGTGTATCCTGTTGGGAATTATAAATAAATAAATAAAAACGTATATTTAGAACCAGAATTTTAATTTATATATAAAAAAATAACACAATCTACATACGTTCAAACTTAAAATTCCTAGAATTTTTCTATAATCACAGCAAGGATGGATATTTTAGCGAAGCTGTAGTGCAAGTCTGCTGGTCCTCTAGGTCTTTTCTTTGGAGTAGATAAGACGAATTCAATCGTGTCTAGTGATTGTATGTTACCACAGTCATCAATTGAGGTGTTTCTAGATCTAGACAGATAGACCTTGCTCACTGCAGATTCCTGAAATTTCCATTTCCGGCAGGTAAATTTACAACACGTCCGCACCTTTTTTATTCTAACTATTTACATCTTTGTACAAATCTGTACAACCAGATTCACAAGTACCACTTCAGTCTTCCACTGTTTGACAATTTGCATCTTTTAGTGTTTCGATTACGTATTTTTTAATCAAGGTCAAGGTGACTATCAGAAATGCAGATGAGGTTTCCTGGCTTAGAACACGAAAAAAAAAATAGGACAAGAAATAGTAGGTAGTAGATTTTGACGTAGGATGGGCATCAATAAAGGTTATGAACTTCATCTGATAACGCCTTTCAGTATCATTGCAAGCTTAGGCCTGTCCATGCCGTTATGACTTATCATTTATAGGTGTTTTGTGCTGTTTGGGAACTCATCAGCTCGGTTTGGACTTGGTCTCAAATAGGACAATGAATGAAAGCATGGCAGTTATCCTCTACCCAGGATATAAGTTTAATCGAAATAAGACAGCACAAAAGGCTATCTATTACCAGAATCAATCTGCAAGCTATCTGTTGGAGCTGTATCCGCTACGCATTTGAAAGCCGTCTTACTTCGATGAGGCACATGATGATTTAGTTCTACAGGGTGTAAACGTTATGGTCGTCATTATTGAAATGGGTAATAGGGAGGGTCAAGACAAGTCAAAATGTTCATATGACCCGTGGTCCAAATGTCAATAGATTTATGTGTAACTGGCTTGATAGTTTACAACTTTAAGTACTTTATATCGACCACAATCACCACAACCTTACTAATTTTTATAATCTAATCTAAAATGTTTTTAAAATGGGTAATTAACAAATAAATGGCATTAAGTCAAAAGACAAAAATATCAAACTCCATCTTTATTTACTCTGCGTTCCATCGTAATTTCCGTCTGGCATTGCGGCATTGTCAGATTTTATTTTACTTTAAAGTCGCTTTTCTCTAAAAAATTCCGTTTTGACCCCCATGTTATATGAAACTTTTCGCTTCCTTTAAACCCCTCTATCACGCATTTAAATAATGACTATCATAACGTTCACACCCTGTATAAGCTCCTAGAAGGTTTTTATACATTTTATTTTAAAATGGTATAACTATCGAATCCAGACTATAAGCGCTAATAGAATTATGCATCTTTTCCGAGTTTGGGATCAAAACCACTTGGAAAATCAAGCACGTGGATTTTGTCACATATCCAGCGAAATTGAATCGAAGCGCCGTAAACCCAAATTTTATAGACAATAAAAGTCCGAAGGAACACTTTTGCGACGTACTTCAATCTTCAGAGATCAACCGGAGTCATCTTTCGCTCACAACAACTTGGAAATTCTTCGGTCTAGGCGTGAACCCGTCCTCCCAGTCCGTGGACGGAGGACTTTCGTTCGGCATTCGGCTGAAGTTGAACCTCTGCAGAAGAGCTGTGATGAAGAGGAAAAGGTTGCCTCTTGCCAGTGCTTCCCCTATACACCTACGTTTACCCAATCCAAACGGTATGATATTGTCTGGAATCACGACCTGTCCGTTCTTAAGGTAGCGTTCTGGTTTGAAGGCCGATGGGTCTTCCAGGCCACATTCTTCGCCCAGAGAGCTATCGTAGAAGTTGCCGACTACTTTGACATCCTGAAATGGAGAAAAAAGACATAAGTTACGATGTCGTACGTTTTTTAGTACAATAGATTGCCACCGATTCGCCCATTCCAGTACCTCGTCCACTGCACTTTGCAGCCTGTCGTGGACTAGATCCCCAGAGCACGACTGGACCACCAGCGCAGTATCATCAGCATAGAGGTAGATTTCACAGTTGCTGGGGCAAGGGACGTCATGAATAAAAAGTGAATGAAAGTGGTCCAAGAACCGAACCCTGAGAGACACCGACTTTGATGGGCCGTGTTGTCGACAGAACGTTATTAAATTTCCTACCCTAGAGGAAGGATTTCAAAAGTTTTAGGAGCCAGAAGGGGAAGCTCTTATGGATCAATCTGTAGAGAAGGCCCTTGTGCCACACCTTGTCAGATGCCTTTGAGACATCCAGAAGCAAGATGCCAGTACTTTCGTTACGGGTGAACCCCCTGGTTACTCGTTCAACAAGCCTTATGGCCTGTAGCTCCGTACTATGCTCAGACCGAAAGCCAAATTGCTTGTCAGGAATCACATTGTTGTCTGCCGAGTCATTTTCAAGGTGAATCACCTTTTCAGCGAGCTGACATTAGACTAATGGGGCGGTAATCCTGGGGGAATAACGAACCCACCTTCTTTGGAATCATTATGACATTAGCGGTCTTCCACGCCGTTAGGAAGTGCTGGGTTCTTAGCATGGCATTGATTATTGCCACGAGATAAGTTAAGGACTTCCGCGAAAGTAGATCAGCGCCTTATTAGTGATTCGATTCTCTCCAGGAGCTTTACGCACCTTGAGGTCTTTAATATGACCTTGGAGCTCTGCTGGTGTGCAATGCGGAGTCTCAGGAGATTACGCTGATGTGCCATGCAGCTTTTCTGTTGAGGAATCTTCTGAAGATTCCTCTGAGGAAAAATTACTAAGGGAGGCACTACTGATGCCATTAGCCCTAAAATATATGCTGACGGATCTTACAATATGTTGCACCTCGTCGAGGTCATTATCAAGGTCATAGTTGGGAGAGAACTGACTTTCCATTGCATCAGCGAAAACCTCGACCTCGAAAAAGTAGCCAGTCCATGAGTGCTTTGGACGTTGTCAAGTGCTACGTGTCCCCAAATAATATTCTTCACATTTTCTTATCAACCTAGCCAAATACTTATCGTAAATCTTTTTTTTCTGGATGTAACGCATTAAATAATCGGGTAGTAGCTCTTGGAATGCCCCCATTTTGGTCATTGCTACCCTTTCTTGAATTGAATAAGTCTTTGTTCAATACTTATCACAACTAAGCAGGTAACAATTTGAAATGAAAGACGAAGTTTGTCTTTGACATACAATAACACTGACTGGTGGAGGGGGACGGGGGGAGAATCACAAATAGGAGTGCGACCTTTTCGTGTTGACACCCCCAATAGAAAAAATTATTAAATTTCGTTATGGATGATTCGGAAGTTTTGATTCGAAAACATCAATATCACGTTATCCAAATTTTTCGATATCTAGATGTAAGATTTGTCAGAGCAGTTATAATATACATCATTCAGTAAAATTCAATTTGTTCTATTAAATTCCAAATATTGCCCAAATATCCTATTAATTCTAAATAAAGCAGTTCGTTAGAGCTAGGCAAACACTTTTACCTAATCTGGTTAAACAAATATATGAATTGTAATTGAATTGAGCTACTTGCAGCAAGTACATTCATTTTAACAGTTCAATAACTTAATAACGGTTTAATAAATTTAATTAAACAATTGCGTTTTGGTTTAACTAAACTAGATTCATAGATTCAAGGAAACTGTTTTAGTACTCGAGTCTAGGCCTTATGCAGGTCTTGTTCAGAGTGAGGTCATACTATGTATCTTTTAGCGCTAAACAAGTAGCCTAGCTTTTTTTCAGCAGCTGCCGCTATTCACGAAATGTGTTCATGCCAGATCAAGTCCTCGGTGACCTGGATTCCGACCAGCTGAAATGAATGGCTCTTTGGCAGAACTCGGCCATCCATCGAAACCGTATGTGCTCTATGGCGCTTCTTGTTAGTCTCGTAATCTTAAAAATACAAAGCTATACATCCGGGGCCTGCAAATTAATAAAAACAAGGAAATCTGCAAATTCACAATCTTTTGTGGATCAAACTGTAATATTCAATATTATCTTACCTTTGGTAGAGAATATCCGCACAATTTTGTGGCTCTGATTGCTCTATGTGGAAGTGTAAACCCTCGGCCAACAAACATCCTCATTGATTCCCATACGATGCACTCAATGTACGGAAGCCTGCAAAATAAAAAAAGTGTGTCAGGTAGATCGACTCTGCCTTATTTACGCAACGCTGTAATTACTTCATGAAAGGATATATTTGCACAAGTTGGCTCGTCGTAGAGGCTTCTCCTCACAGAATCTTTTTCAAATCTTTCATTTATTCGCCTCAGTTCAAAGTAGATCTCTTTTATACCGAAGCAACCATACAAGCTTAAATACCGGGGCAACGTGACTGCTATGAGGAGCCTAAAGATACTCTGTTAGATCGCCGATGTCCTTCGCTCGGTGCGCAACGATACCGAGACTGTCCGTTAGAGAACACTCGTCGATCAGTAGGACAGGCCTGCTCTTAACAGCGTTGAGCATGGATCACACCCCAAGGGAGTAAGGCTAGGTCTTATTTCGGCCTTGTACAGAGTGAGGATGCTATGTATTTAAGAACTGTCTGACTTTTAGTAATTATATTTCATCAATAATATGTTATATTCTTACTGTTGTCTGTCGCTGAGCGTAGGTGCCCTTTCTCTTCCCAAGACACTATCGATCTCCTCTTGGGCCTTCCTTTGAACCTCCGGATACAACACCAAATACAGGAAACAGAAGCCCAAAGTGTTACTCGTGGTCTCCGAACCTGCGATGAACATATCCATGCAAGTGATGACCAGCTGTTGCTCAGAAAAGGTGGAATTCTGCAGCTTGCAGTTAAAGTTGATCATGCTTAAGTAAAGATCCATAACGTCGCGGGGGCATTCGGGGTCATACATTTGCTTGTGGTCATCTATCGCTTCATAGAGGAAGTCAATGAGGCGTCTGTGGACGTCCATGTAGAAATTGTATCCTGTAACACAGTTGAAGGTATTTTTAGTCAAGGCAGACCGAAATAGACAGATTTTGAGCCATTGGAGTATTTTTCCTATCAGCGGAAAGTACTCTCTTTCAACACGCATCTGCGTACTTTCCGCATGCTGTTAAGGAAAGTCTCATACCTAACACTTGCAAAAAGTGTATTTTTCGCCATCGCCTGCCGAAAGGTATCAATTATGCTTATTACTAGGGATATAAATTCACTAGAGTGTAAATTTTACAATAAAGGAAACATACTATGTCGCTGTCTCTTGCTCATGTATACATACAGTTGGTCAACTATACTAAGTGACATATAAATCAGAACACCCAGTTTAAATGGTTTTATTTTAATCAAAGTTGGTGAATGTATTTATCTTACTGTAAATAACACGTGAAAAAATGTTCAGCCTTATCAGTTGGACAGTTGGCAGTAAAGAATCAACGTTGGCGGATTTTGGTTCTTGACATCCTTTACGATCGGTTACGATGCCTAGAGTACGGAGACCTGTACGATTTCGTCAACTTAGTGAGTTTGATAGGGGCCGTATAGTGGGACTTCGGGAAGCTGGACTTTCTTTTCGGGCAATTGCAGTTAGAGTGCAAAGAAGTGTAGACACTGTGGTTAGGTGTTGTCAGGCATGGCTTCGAGAAGGCCGTACGCAAAGAGCAAGGGGCACTGGACGCCGCCGTAGAACAACGGACCGTGAAGATCGCCGCATAGGATTATTGGCCTTAAGGGACCGTTTCTCCACTACCAGGTCCATGGCAAATGAATGGTTTGCAGAACACTGAAGACCTATTGGTATGCGAAGTGTTTACCGACGAATGAGAAGTTTTGGCTTGTTTTCATACCGGCCACACTGGGTCCTTCCTTTAACTCGAGAACACCGACGTAATCGCCTTGAGTGGTGCAGACAACGGTCACTCTGGAATCAGGAATGGAACAGTATTGTCTTTAGTGACGAGTCTCGATTTTGTTTAGGCATGCACGATGGTCGTGCCAGGGTAGAAGGCGACGTGGTGAAAGGAGGAATCCACAGTACTTTGTTGAAAGACATGTTCATCACACGGTTGGAGTTATGGTTTGGGGTACTATAGCTTATGGTTCCAGGTCACCTTTAATCTTCATCAGAGGTAACATGAACGCGCAGCGTTATATCCACAAAGTTCTAGAACCCCATCTTTTACCCTATCTTGACACCCTGGCAGATCCAACTTTCCAACAAGATAATGCCCGACTACATGTTGCAAGAGTCACAATAGACTTCTTTCAACATAATGATGTCACATTGTTACCATGGCCACCAAGATCTCCCGACTTATCCCCAATTGAGCACGTGTGGGATATGATGCTTAGGAGATTGCTCAATTTGCAACGTCCTCCTCAGACTCTAGAAGCACTTCGAGAGGAGTTGGTGGTTGCCTGGAATGAGGAGGACATTGACCACCTGATCAGAAGCATGCCTAGGCGCGTTGGAGAATGCGTAGCACATCAGGGTGCATCCACACATTATTAAAGGTCAAAGGGCTTTAAAGCACTGCAATCATTTTGAAATTTTTATCATTTACTTATTATGCTTCATTAAGTACTCATACAAAATTTTATTAAAATAAAACCATTTAAACGGGTGTTCGGATTTATATGTCACTTAGTAAATTAGTTAGATGTGAGATTAGATGCTGTTGCACTTGTCTATAGCAGACTGTGTTAAATAAGTGACTTCCACTTGTGGTAGTTATTATAATAGAACGATTGCGTAGTTAGATTTTAGTTCACAAGGGAACGAAAAATCTATGCGCTTGAAATTTTTTCGTCAAATGTGGCCACAATAGCTACCCAATTTGGGCCTTAAAAATAAGCTAAAGTAGTAAGTTTGTTAACATTTTTAATGAGACACTCTGATAACAACATAACCTCAAATTATAAAAACGCTTTGTGTTATGGTGCGAAGTTGTTAACTACGTATATAATGTAACATAATATGTTTGTCTTTTAGTTTTGGGAAAAGTAACTTAATATGTAAACAATAAGTGTATATTCGTTCAATCATTTGACCTGAACGGATTTTTCCTTATTTCAGACCTGATAATTAGTTAGAAGCCAAATTCTGGATCAAGGTGAAACTAGGTCCTGGTTTTTATTTTTGGACAAGCAATTTGACATTAAATAATTTTTCAGATTGGTAAGTAGGCCGTATCAGGATAGGAAAACATTTCTGACAGGGATCTGTCTCTCTTTTTAAATTGCAGTTGTTACCTAGCAGAGAGAGAGAGAGAGAGAGACGTGTCGGGGTGCGTTCATTAGTAGCATTTGGTGTTTGATTTTGATAGTTATGTCGTTTATACGCTATTACGACGTGTGGTTTTTCAAAACCCCGTATTCAGATTGTTTCAAAGAAAAAAAAGGTTATGTTCGGAATCGTGTCATAGAGAAGAAAAATCACATTAATACTGTTCTTGATATTTCATGAAATTTGACATGCACCCACGAAGAACTAACAGGCATTTTTTGATCTAAAACATTTTCTAATATTTCCACCAGTGGCATCCGTACACTGGAGATTTCTCAGAAAAAATATTGTACTCCATTGCGTTTTCAAACAAAAAATGTTTTTTTATTAAATTTTGGAGTATGGTCTTGCTATTTAAATCATTTAAGCACGAGTAGAGTGTGAAATAAAATTGTGTACGATGGTATCCTATGCCTGAGAAAACGGGAACTGGAATAGACCGATGCGTATTACAGATAGTCAGTTACCTGATGCTTCTGGTGCCAAGTACCGCAAAATCGGAAAAGATACAAACAGCTTTCCGACCATCGACATGTGTTTGAACATATCCGCCAGAATGCCATGTAACTTCGCCAGTTGTGGATCACCAGAATCATATCTTACACCCACAAGCATTCTCCACAGGGTGTTTAATATCGGCGTGCTGAACAACGAGGGCACGCTGACAACACCTTCTCCGCCATTGGTCTCATTCAGAAGGTATTTGACCAGCTCCTGGGATTCTTCTTCCAGCAACGTGGACATATTGTTGGTGCCGAAGCCGAACTCCCGGAGGTGGCGCACTAGGAAGCGACGCTGTTCGGACCAGAAGTCTCCATCTGTCATTACGATTCCTGAAAAAAAAAATGGCGTCAACTAGATTGACTCTATACTTCCTACGCCTTCAAAGAAAGGGGATGAGTCAAGTCGTTTCAAGAGGCGAAACCGAATCGGGATTTGGTAGGTTCTCTTCCTCGGGAAGAGATTTTCCCGCCGAGAGTAAACCATACTCCTAGGGCAGGTAAGTTTTGTTTTTAAGTTACTGTCCTTCCTACAATGTGAGCTGTTTTAGGATATAACATTTTTTGTAAGCTTTTCAGGTTGTTCTACACAGGAACTTATTTTATCTTTTTCGATATACTTTTGTTATGGTATGAGTTACACCTACTTTTTATTATTATTACATTCGCCGTATTCCAATCTCCAGGTATTTATCGAGCTTTGCGGCCTCTTTTAGAATTACATTACAGTCAGATGGTACAGAAATTTCCACAATAATGCAGGTTCTATTAATCTGTATGATGATATCTGGCTTGTTTGCGGGAATGTGCCTGTCAGTTTGCATCGTCATAAAGGATTGTTACGTTTGATGTTTCTATTCCTGGATCTAGATTGTGGAGGTACCACTTGTCAGATAGTGTGATTCCAAAACACTTACATATTTTATAATGTAGGTGATCAACAACACCGTTATTACAGATATTATTTATTTGCCAATATAGAACGGCCTGACATTATACAGAGTGATCCACAGGTCGTGACCAAAAATCTACTACTACTATTTCTCGTCAACGCTAAATTCCATTTCACAACACACTCAAAAATGGAAAAAAGAAACATTTCACTTGACTTTTACAAAAAAAAATGGTGGTAGTAACGACAAAACCCATACAGCTTTGGCAAGCTATCTCCCAAAAAACGCCAAATTAGTATCAAGGCCTCCCATTTTATTTTGAAAGTAATTGCATCTCGGCTGTTCGTGGATGATCTAATTTTTATTTTTACGAAAACAATGCACTCTAGGAGGAGATTGTTTGCAGCAAATTGAAGGTAAAATCTGAAAAATTGCGCGCTGCGAAAAATGTACGATTTTTTATTTGGAAAAATAATGCCACTAATCCCCTGTATCTCCGCCACTGGTGCACTTCAATTTTGAGTCAAAACTTTTAAATGTGGATAATACTTAGATAAATCCACATGCCAAAGTTCAGTTCATACCGGTTGACGGTTTTGAATATATTGAAAAAATGTTATTTTATTTTTAAACTTAGAATGCGGTCCTGTATATGATGTTTCATTTTTGTCCACGACTTGTGAAACATTCTGTATATGCTGTATCGTTTCATTTTCGGTTTTACATGATCTACATTTTGGTTCGTCCGTTGTGTGAAGTATACTAAGTGACATATAAATCCGAACACCCAGTTTAAATGGTTTTATTTTAATAAAAGTTGGTGAATGTATTTATCTTACTGTAAATAACAAGTGAAAAAATTTTCAGCCTTATCAGTTGGACATTCCGGTTTTTATACTGCTTTTTTTTAATTCCCTAACGCTCTAAAAATGAATATTTCAGCCGCAGTAAAGAATCAACGTTGGCGGATTTTGGTTCTTGACATCCTTTACGATCGGTTACGATGCCTAGAGTACGGAGACCTGCACGATTTCGTCAACTTAGTGAGTTTGATAGGGGCCGTATAGTGGGACTTCGGGAAGCTGGACTTTCTTTTCGGGCAATTGCAGTTAGAGTGCAAAGAAGTGTAGACATTGTGGTTAGGTATTGTCAGGCATGGCTTCGAGAAGCCCGTACGCAAAGAGCAAGGGGCACTGGACGCCGCCGTAGAAGAACAGACCGTGAAGATCGCCGCCTAAGATTATTGGCCTTAAGGGACCGATTCTCCACTACCAGGTCCATTGCAAATGAATGGTTTGCAGAACACGGAAGACCTATTGGCATGCGAAGTGTTTACCGACGAATGAGAAGTTTTGGCTTGTTTTCATACCGGCCACACTGGGTCCTCCCTTTAACTCGAGAACACCGACGTAATCGCCTTGAGTGGTGCAGACAACGGTCACTCTGGGATCAGGAATGGAACAGTATTGTCTTTAGTGACGAGTCTCGATTTTGTTTAGGCATGCACGATGGTCGTGCCAGGGTTAGAAGGCGACATGGTGAAAGGAGGAATCCACAGTTTTTTGTTGAAGGACGTCACACCGTTGGAGTTATGGTTTGGGGTTCTATAGCTTATGGTTCCAGGTCACCTTTAATCTTCATCAGAGGTAACATGAACGCGCAGCGTTATATCCACGAAGTTCTAGAACCCAATCTTTTACCCTATCTTGACACCCTGGCAGATCCAACTTTCCAACAAGATAATGCCCGACCACATGTTGCAAGAGTCACAATAGACTTCTTTCAACATAATGATGTCACATTGTTACCATGGCCACCAAGATCTCCCGACTTATCCCCAATTGAGTACGTGTGGGATATGATGGGTAGGAGATTGCTCAATTTGCAACGTCCTCCTCAGACTCTAGAAGCACTTCGAGAGGAGTTGGTGGTTGCCTGGAATGAGATACCACAGGAGGACATTGACCACCTGATCAGAAGCATGCCTAGGCGCGTTCCAGAATGCATAGCACATCAGGGTGCATCCACACATTATTAAAGGTCAAAGGGCTTTAAAGCAGTGCAATCATTTTGAAATTTTTATCATTTACTTATTATGCGTCATTAAGTACTTATACAAAATTTTATTAAAATAAAACCATTTAAACTGGGTGTTCGGATTTATATGTCACTTAGTATATTTTGGTTTGATAGTGATTTGTTGCTCTAGCCTGCTCTAGCCGTTATCAAAGCTTCTGTTTCACCTTTGATATCTTCACATTGAAGCCAACGCCATGTCGTGCACTTCTTTTGGATACTGCCGATACAGATTATTCCTACTCCATTTCTCTTTCAGCTGTCTATGAATTCTCTCTTTTGTTCTAACCTTTATTTCTTTTACCGTGTTAGCGTCTTTGTTTTCTTTGGTGTTTTCTATTTATTTTTATTATAATTGTTATCTAAATTCTACTTTTACTATTTTTGGTTCTATGATTGGCAATGCTACAGTAAGTATACAGGGTGGCCCATCCATGTGTGAACGGAATATTACTTATAAACAAATAAATTTTGGGAAAATATATTTATGGCATGTTATACATGACATTTGAGGGCACATTTCTAAAATATTAACAGGGTGTCCCAACTTTGACCTACATATGAAAGTTGTGATTTTTTAGAAGGAATGCCTCAAATTTTCTTGCATATTTGCATAAACCAACTCAAAAAAAGAAGATTGATATAGCATACTACGGGGTGTTGGTTTTTAGCTACTGAGATTTAAGGTGTTTTGTCTAGAAAAATCGTCCACTTCGGCAACCCCTCAATTCGCCATTTTGAAATTTGGATTGCTGAATTTTGTATAAAGAAAAACTTGCACTTTTATCTTATTTGTTACTTTTTCGAATTTTCATTCTTTCTCATACAGGGTGGTCAAAAACGCGAATTGTACTGCTCGTACAGCATAACCGAGATTTCTACCCCTGCCAAAATTCTTCAGTGGTCTCCGTCAGAAGGAATTAGTCGTATCAGAGATGGTCCGACGTCATTTACCTTGACCGTGGTGTGCCTTATATTTTCAATCACTTTCAGATCTTTGTCAATCCACACATCCAGATACTTAATTGCATTTTGGATCCGAATCTCGGAATTATCAACCTTAAGAGCTAATGAAGGAGCTAATTTCAAGCGATTTTCTTCCATCCATATGGTAAGTCTCGTGATTACGTTTACCAAGCGTCCTTCAAGTGTATATCTCTTCTTGCTAGTCACTATCATCGCAAGGTCGTCACCATACATTATCAAGCGAATTTTGGGCAGCATATGTGGCTGGAGAGCCCCTTCGTAGAACACATTCCAAAGCAACGGCACTAGGACGGAACCCTGCGGCATCTCATGGTTACCTTTATCGTCTTTTGCCCTCCATAAGTGTCTTCCCGTGTATGCGTATAAGCGTCCTTCAAGTGTATCTCTCTTCTTGCTAGTCACTATCATCGCAATGTCGTCAGCATACATTATCAAGCGACTTTTGGGCAGCATATGTGGCTGAACGGCCCCTTCGTAGAACACATTCCAAAGCAACGGCACTAGGACGGAACCCTGCGGCAACTCATGGTAACCTTTATTGTCTTTTGCCCTCCATAAGTGTCTTCGCGTATATGTTCAATAGGTAGGTACCTAGGGGTATATATCTCCTCGAGAGATTCGATGATTTTCTGCCACTGTGCCATGTTAAAGGCATCTCTAACGTCAAAAGCAACTATAACGCAAAGCTTCTTACCGCCGCTATCGGCTACTTCCACCAGCTGGGCTACTGCACTTGGTGAAATATCTTAATGGATAGTTCTATTCCAAAACACTGCCATCAGTGTAGTTAAAGCTTACCAAGCTTTCAATTACGGCAAAGGGACCTATTTATTTAGTGTTCTTTCAATTAGCAAAGATTATCATTGTTGAATTATTTAAATTTAAATTAAAAGTAGTTACCTAATCTTTTTCCCCATGATCGATATGTGTCGGGCTTGCGGTTAGGTCTTCCGATTAAGTCTTCATTTCCAAGAAATTCTCTCAAGGCCTGTAAAATAAACAAAATTCTCGAATTGGTAAATTGGGTTGTTTCTTGCCTAAACGATATTGCATTTTTATTAGCTTTATCTATACATATACGGGATTTGTTTATTCTATTTTGGATGCCGACAGAACGTGACCGTACATTGCAAGCTGTCAACGTGACAGTCGTTTTCCTCGTAACCATCGAAAGCTCAACAACGTTGTATTCGGTTGGTCGTTATAAAACGGCATGAAAGCACTCAGATCCTATCCGACCTTTAGATTATGCAATTATTGCATGATTCGTCAAAGATGATAGCACGGAGGACACATAGTGCTCCATTGAGTGACAAAAAGCCTATGTAGTAGGCGACACCTGTCCAGTTCATAGAAAGTGTAAAGTAAAACTTGCAAGTCGCTTTTTATCAACTCGTGGGCACTTACCATGGTACCACTTTGTGAGGTACCGTGGTACCCTGGTAAGTGCACAGGAGACGGCGAGGCAAAACTAGGAACCTATCGGAGATTTTTTGGCAGCTGGTGCTGTAGTATAATTTGTTAGGTCGACTCCGCGGAATGGAGGCGATGCGGGTTCGGGGTTCGATTCCCTCCAGCGCCCATTTTTCCTTTCTCTCAAGTTGTTGTTTGCTAAGAATGCTCACTGTTGCGGGTGCGCTCATCCGAATAATCGTATACAAAATACAAAATACATTTAGCTATTCTTTCTTTAATTTGTCTCCTGAACCACATTTAGAAATGTCCCACATTTTCATGACGGATCTTGGATGGATAGGAAGGCTGATGTTAAGCAGCTTAGTGTCATTTATTCTTAATTATTGCGAAACGTTAGAACGACTACATATTCCAGTTCATCTAACATCCTCCCAAAATTAAAACAAAATTCCAGTTATTTATCCTGGTAAATAAAAACAAAAAAAAATCCAATGTCTCACAACAATAATAAATATTAATATATCTTCATACAGCCCATCTTTTCAAGCGTGAATCACCATCTTACATTCATATGAATTACATTTTTTCCAGTACAAACTAATCCAGCAATTTGGGGAATATGATGGAAGCGTCCCTCGTATACACTATACCTGAAATTTGGCAATGATTTTTGTGATCTGTGATCTGTCGACGCATCGCTCTTCCGGTTTCGCTCATTATCTCCACGTGAAACAGATGTATGAGGATAGAACGGACTCTGCCGTGTTTTTCCCCCAAAATTTGCAGTTCGATAATTTTTAATGTATATACAGTATATACAGTACTTTTTTTTAATGCTCCCCCCCTTTGATTTTTTGAACGGATCAATTCAAAAAATTAAAACTTGAGGTAATGAAATTGATGCGTAGATACCATATTTTAGAGTAAAATTCGACCGCTGCAACAAAGACTATACTAACTCAACATCCTTGCTTTTGACTCACTCTAGGTATCTATATATTTTTATGTTCTCTAAAGGTACGTCTTTATGTTCGCATAATTTGCACAAACTGGCTTGTGTGTTATTTGCAGAGAGAAGAATATTTTAACTGTACGATGATGTTTGTTGTCGTACTGATATTCTTGTCACTGCCAACAAAAAATAACAGAACAAGTTTTTATCGCTGTTGCTGTGGATACGACAGGGAATTAAAATTATTTGTAGAGATGTGCATGTTAGTGGATTTGTGTTCAAGTCATTATTAACTATACCACCATGTTGTAGTAGTAGTAGTAGGTAAAGGTATTGACTTTATATTCTAGGGTTGTAAAGTACTCGTCAGGAGCTTCAAAATGATGTGCTACAAGACCCCTGTTTTCGTATAATTTTTTTCCAAGATGCGCCCAGCGGCCATCTTGACATTTTGACCTGTCAATTTTACTGTAAAATATGGTATCCACGCATGAATTTCATTACCTCAAGTTTTAATTTTTTGAATTGATCCGTTCAAAAATCAAAGGGGAGTGGGACATTAAAGAAAAGCACTGTATAGTGTTAACACTTAACTATGGTTTCCGTCGTTACCAATAAATCCAATGTGTCCGTCCGTTTGGTTTTACAATTGCAACAAGTGCTTCCATCCACGCTTTCGTTTTGAAACACAATTTGGCTGCAACCTCAGCGACGAGTAAGTTGTCTGAAAATTTAAATCTTTTCCGTATTGGTTGCAAGCTTCATATTTGTGTTTCAGCTCCTGATGATGGCTCCATATCGTGACGAAATCTCGAGATTACCGTTAAAAGAGTTCACTGAAGCCTAAGCAAACATTGCCAATTTCCCAATTCATAATTAATTGTATTTCTTGCCTAACTTTTCGTTCGCAATGGCAATTACCACTGCTCATATATACTAAGTGACATATAAATCCGAACACCCAGTTTAAATGGTTTTATTTTAATAAAAGTTGGTGAATGTATTTATCTTACCGTAAATAACAAGTGAAAAAATTTTCAGCCTTATCAGTTGGACATTCCGGTTTTTATACTGCTTTTTTTTTTTAATTCACTAACGCTCTAAAAATGAATGTTTCAGCCGCAGTAAAGAATCAACGTTGGCGGATTTTGGTTCTCGACATCCTTTACGATCGGTTACGATGCCTAGAGTACGGAGACCTTTACGATTTCGTCAACTTAGTGAGTTTGATAGGGGCCGTATAGTGGGACTTCGGGAAGCTGGACTTTCTTTTCGGGCAATTGCAGCTAGAGTGCAAAGAAGTGTAGACACTGTGGTTAGGTGTTGTCAGGCATGGCTTCGAGAAGGCCGTACGCAAAGAGCAAGGGGCACTGGACGCCGCCGTAGAACAACAGACCGTGAAGATCGCCGCCTAAGATTATTGGCCTTAAGGGACCGTTTCTCCACTACCAGGTCCATTGCAAATGAATGGTTTGCAGAACACGGAAGACCTATTGGCATGCGAAGTGTTTACCGACGAATGAAAAGTTTTGGCTTGTTTTCATACCGGCCACACTGGGTCCTCCCTTTAACTCGAGAACACTGACGTAATCGCCTTGAGTGGTGCAGACAACGGTCACTCTGGGATCAGGAATGGAACAGTATTGTCTTTAGTGACGAGTCTCGATTTTGTTTAGGCATGCACGATGGTCGTGCCAGGGTTAGAAGGCGATGTGGTGAAAGGAGGAATCCACAGTTTTTTGTTGAAAGACATGTTCATCACACTGTTGGAGTTATGGTTTGGGGTGCTATAGCTTATGGTTCCAGGTCACTTTTAATCTTCATCAGAGGTAACATGAACGCGCAGCGTTATATCAACGAAGTCCTAGAACCCCATCTTTTACCCTATCTTGACACCCTGGCAGATCCAACTTTCCAACAAGATAATGCCCGACCACATGTTGCAAGAGTCACAATAGACTTCTTTCAACATAATGATGTCAGATTGTTACCATGGCCACCAAGATCTCCGGACTTATCCCCAAATGAGCACGTGTGGGATATGATGGGTAGGAGATTGCTCAAATTGCAACGTCCTCCTCAGACTCTAGAAGCACTTCGAGAGGAGTTGGTGGTTGCCTGGAATGAGATACCACAGGAGGACATTGACCACCTGATCAGAAGCATGCCTAGGCGCGTTGGAGAATGCGTAGCACATCAGGGTGCATCCACACATTATTAGGTCAAAGGGCTTTAAAGCAGTGCAATCATTTTGAAATTTTTATCATTTACTTATTATGCTTCATTAAGTACTTATACAAAATTTTATTGAAATAAAACCATTTAAACTGGGTGTTCGGATTTATGTGTCACTTAGTATATATATTTCTGTAAAATACAGTTGTCTAGGGCTTAAGAGTTTTGCTTCACAAACAGATCATATGGACATAGAAGTGGTCAAAGATTAAAAATTGTTATTGAATAAGTTCCAGTTCATTCATTTGGTTATTAAGTGCTAAAACACAACCTGATATTGCATAACCCATACGTCTTTCGATCGAGTCATGATGAAATTTTTATTTCTTGATACAAATATTTATTTAGATACTTGAATTGAAACAATAGATGGTGTAAACTATGTGAAATAAAAATATTTGTCATTATTTCCTAACTTATGGGATTATTTTACTTCGTTCCACAGTTTGCTAACCTTTTATCCAGATGGCTGCTTACATAATTATTTGCTGGCCTTGATAATTTTAAATAGAGATTCGCTAATGGATAAAAACTGAAGTATCTGTACTCCTGTAGTGATCTCATTCCGATGAACTTGGTAATATGCTGCATAATCATACACTTGATATGTGTAACATATATATATATATATATATATATATATATATATATATATATATATATATTACTTAGCATATCTTGATACCTCTAGACGATTTTATTCACACTTAGTACACACGATAATGATCGAAAGAATATTCGAATTATTTTTATGTCTATACATAGATGTATTTGACATTTCAAGATGTTGTGTCATATTAACGTTATCATCCGGTGATATTTCAAGGATATATAAAAAACCCCGTATTAATTCTATATTGCCTTAGAAGGTTTACAACTATCCTTTATCAGGAGGTTAAAGCTATTTTGTATCAAATTGTCCTTTTAAAAGTGGATTGAACACCTAAGAGTCAGATTTATAGACTTTTCTTGAGGCATCACATAAAAACGACCATATAACGTAAAAAAAAATGTTGGTATATCACACATATGTAAATCCTAACTTCTAGACTACACCAATAATTCTGGGTTAGCCCAAGATGTGAATTTAAACTTAAAACATAATCATGTCCTCTACCGTTTTTAAAAAAGTATCCGCGTAAATCCAGTTTTTATCGTCTTGGCATGTGTTCCGAAATACAATTTAAAACATCAAACACTAGCACCAATCTCATTGACGGTGTAAATCATTAAATTCTAATCAATTGAGCACGGTTTGCTATTTACTATTTTTAATTTTATTTTTAGCTCGTGAAGATGCAAGCATAGCCTGTCGAAAGCTCGAGATTACCGTTAAAAGAGTTTACTAAATGCTAAAATTTGCCAATTTCCTAACCGTATATATATATATCCATTCCATTTTCGAAGTAAGCACTGTTAAAACACCGCAATCAAACCTGACACTTCTGGCGACTCATCGGCTAGGACATTTTAAATGCCAGCAAAACTGTAGGCAACTATACGCTCTTTACTAGGAAAATATGCAGCTCTCCACAAAATGATTTATAATTACACGACAAGACAAATATTTTCTAAACGAATTTGATAAAATGTGCGGAGAGTAAAAAAATGTTCGTAAAAAATCGATTAGTTTCACTGATGCACAATGTTTCTTACATCTCTCATTTAAATGTTCATGTGCTCTCGTTATTTCCAAGACCGAGACACTGAAATTCATGTGATTGAGTGAAGATAGTATTTGTCTAGCGTTCTTAATACTGCTTACATTGAAAATTCAATGGATCGATTATATCGCAGCAAAAGAAAATATTTTTCCGTTTATTGTAAATACTTCCACCATTACAAACTTATTTTGAAGCTTTTTCATTTATAAATAGTCACCCGTCGCTTCTTTTTGGACAAACATGCTCCTTTTTTATTATTGACTCACACAAACCACACTAGGTCATATAATATTGTCATTTTACGATTGCAAAGAATACGTGGCAACACCGGCTGCTTCTGAACACTAAAACCTCTTTTACCGTTGTACTAGGGGAATTCACATGCGATTTTCTCCGCCGAAATTACGGCCGCTTTTGACACTGACACCAAATCACTAGATGACGATGGATGTCTCCAAAAATCATTTTACCTAATCAAGCTACACATCTTGGCAACTTACCTTGGCTCCGTGGACGATAATTATTTGCTCCCCACCAACTTTCAGGCCGATGATAGGTCCATACTTGCGAGCTAGCTTTGAAGTCGCCAAGAGCAGATGACCGGTTTTCTTGCGTAAGAATTGGACCTGTGGTGCGCTGCCCAAAAACGGCCACCAACGGGGGCCAGGAGGGAAGTTTTTGGGCTTTCTCGTGCTTTGGTACCCATACAGAACTATCGCGATGATCAGCAAAGTCAGTAGCAGCAACAACATCTTCCGCTGTAAAGCAACAGAGGTCGTATTTGATTATGGAAGTTAGACTATTTTTTATTTTAAGAACTACGATGTGCATAACCAATAATGGAGGTCATTTTGAACAGCTTCTGTAACATTAAACATGTCCAAACTCTTTATAAGAATCTTTAATTTGTCTTATTTACGTATTCTTTGACCCATGTTAGATATCACTTATTACTTAACGTAGAACATTAGCATGAAGCGTTACTGTTCTATGTACCATATATGCTTTCCCAAAAAACTATATTCGTATATTAACAGTAACATGAACAAACAGCCATTCGCTACTAACTCAATCTTTAATTTGCTTGTTCTCTGAATTGCATTATGTGGAGTTACAACTATATACCTCTAAGGCACAGATATATATATATATATATATATATATATATATATAAGTACTAAGTGACATATAAACCCGAAAACCCAGTTTAAATGGTTTTATTTTAATAAAATTTTGTATAAGTACTTAATGAAGCATAATAAGTAAATGATGAAAATTTCAAAATGATTGCACTGCTTTAAAGCCCTTTGACCTTTAATAATGTGTGGATGCACCCTGATGTGCTACGCATTCTCCAACGCGCCTAGGCATGCTTCTGATCAGGTGGTCAATGTAATCCTGTGGTATCTCATTCCAGGCAACCACCAACTCCTCTCGAAGTGCTTCTAGAGTCTGAGGAGGACGTTGCAAATTGAGCAATCTCCTACCCATCATATCCCACACGTGCTCAATTGGGAATAAGTCGGGAGATCTTGGTGGCCATGGTAACAATGTGACATCATTATGTTGAAAGAAGTCTATTGTGACTCTTGCAACATGTGGTCGGGCATTATCTTGTTGGAAAGTTGGATCTGCCATGGTGTCAAGATGGGGTTCTAGAACTTCGTCGATATAACGCTGCGCGTTCATGTTACCTCTGATGAAGATTAAAGGTGACCTGGAACCATAAGCTATATCACCCCAAACCATAACTCCAACAGTGTGATGAACATGTCTTTCAACAAAAAACTGTGGATTCCTCCTTTCACCACGTCGCCTTCTAACCCTGGCACGACCATCGTGCATGCCTAAACAAAATCGAGACTCGTCACTAAAGACAATACTGTTCCATTCCTGATCCCAGAGTGACCGTTGTCTGCACCACTCAAGGCGATTATGTCGGTGTTCTCGAGTTAAAGGGAGGACCCAGTGTGGCCGGTATGAAAACAAGCCAGAACTTCTCATTCGTCGGTAAACACTTCGCATGCCAATAGGTCTTCCGAGTTTTGCAAACCATTCATTTGCAATGGACCTGGTAGTGGAGAAACGGTCCCTTAAGGCCAATAATCTTAGGCGGCGATCTTCACGGTCTGTTGTTCTACGGCGGCGTCCAGTGCCCCTTGCTCTTTGCGTACGGCCTTCTCGAAGCCATGCCTGACAACACCTAACCACAGTGTCTACACTTCTTTGCACTCTAACTGCAATTGCCCGAAAAGAAAGTCCAGCTTCCCGAAGTCCCACTATACGGCCCCTATCAAACTCACTAAGTTGACGAAATCGTACAGGTCTCCGTACTCTAGGCATCGTAACCGATCGTAAAGGATGTCAGGAACCAAAATCCGCCAACGTTGATTCTTTACTGCAGCTGAAATATTCATTTTTGGAGCGTTAGTGAATTAAAAGAAAGCAGTATAAAAACCGGAATGTCCAAGTGATAAGGCTGAAAATTTTTTCACTTGTTATTTACAGTAAGATAAATACATTCACCAACTTTTATTAAAATAAAACCATTTAAACTGGGTGTTCGGATTTATATGTCACTTAGTATATATATATATATATATATATATATAAATTATAAAAAAAAAGTAAAAAAAAAGTATAAAGAGCTTAAATTTTGTCGAAGTACCCAACAAAAGGCGGAAGCTTTAATTTTTCACCTAACTGGTCTAGACGACACTGACCACGTCTCAAGTTATATATATATATATATATATCTTTCCGTGTCGTCCCCCTCTCCACGTGTAGCGGAAGTAGGAGGTTAGAGACTGCATTTCGATTTTTTCCCTAAAATGTCTTCCCATGTTCAATAATTTTTAGTATGTTCGGGTGTATTGATATTTTTAACATGTAACGAAGGTATCTATCGTTATCAACAAGCCCAATGTCTCCGTCCTTTTCTTTTTATACTTATTACACGTTCGTTTTGAAATACCTTGTGGCTGCAACCTCAACGACGGGTAAGTTGTTTGAAAGTTTAAATCTGTCCTACATTCTTTGCTAGCATCACAATTGTGTTTTCAGAATCCTGATGAAGGATCCATAGAGAATGCCGGAACCTTGATTTTATCGTCAAAAGAGTCAACTTAACCCTTCAATGTGTATTCCATTGGCAACATTCATTTCTCCCAGAAAGTTTTAAATAATATCTGCTGTATGATCATGTCTATTTTTGGCAAGGTATGACAACGGAAACGTACACTTCAGAGTAAAAGTGAAGAAAATAAAAACCGTTTATTATGAAACTTCATTAATACATTTACTTAATTATATGTATCATTTCATTTTTTTGTAACTTTATCTAAATGCGATGAGTTTTCAAGTGGACTCGACAGGTGCTTATACACCGTTGCATCATTCAGATATTCCAATGAAATTTAGAAGCAGCAAAAAGCAGCGGAATCCAGAATATCGACACGTTTTTATTAGCGAATTGGAAACTGAAACCACTGAACCTTTTTCACGGTTTTTGGCGCTTACGTTATCGGAGCCACACGAAATAAGTAAGCAAATTGAGTACCTCAACCATGTGCGGAGCTGAAACTCCAAACTCCATAAGAAAATTGCAACCTCAATAGCTTTGGCATAAGCTTTCGATGTTGTCCCTTAGTATTTTCAGACTAGGATATTTTGTTTGAATTGAGCATCTCTCTCCACTCCATACCAGATGTCTGATCATCCAAAAAGTATTGCCAAAATGATTAAGAACTTCGAAAACCTAGGAGGTCTACGTATCCTAAATGGATTAGCACCATTCTTCACTCTAATGCTTAGATTCACTGCGAACTCCTAGAGGGATACGTTTCATATCAGTTTTTTACCCAAAATGCTACTAAAGATGCAGGCATAAGATAGTTTTTGAATGGCATTTGCAGGCTGAGGTCATCCCAACTGAAATATAGATACTGTGGTTATTCTCAACCAACCAAAGGGGTTGCTGGTAACCTCTGTAGACATTCGGATGAGGAAATCAGCAACACTGCTAGCCCTAACCTCAGGTCAGAGTATGCTACTTATGTGACAACCACTTTTAGTTTTACCGTATTTGACGCCCAAATATCTGTGCAGTCAAATTATTTATTAGTCACTGTAAAGTAACTTCATCGTGGTCCAGATGGATGAAGTCGGATTTAGCAGAGAGTGTCACAATTGACAGATTACGGTACATGAAATGCGTCTACTTTTGCGCCTGCTAAATTATAGTAGTCTCAGGCTCGCGGCGGGCTGGTGTGAGTTTTCTGAGACACGTCACAAATTTCTTATGCCTAACAATAGCTTTGCTCAAGCGCCATTTGAGGTGAACCAAGTCTGCACACCTTAAAAGTCATATTACCTGTTGCTAAAAACCCTAATTTGGGGAAATGTACATCTAGTTGACACATACATTGCGTACAATTTGTGTAGTTGTGTACAAACGATCGTTTACTATTGCAGAGCGTAGTAGTATGTTGTAACTAGCTTTTAACATCTACGTTATGTATTCTTAATATTTACTTCGACGAGGACGGAACATTACATGATCAAACGATGTTACCTGTAAGTGAAGTTTCCCGTCCTCGCAAATAGATCCCTCTCTCCCTATGCATCACCCAATTGTTGCAACAGCTTGGCTTTGAAGAAAATGAGTGTTTATAGGCGGCCAGAGAGGAGGAAGGTAGGGGCGCGCGGTGCCGCGGTCCTTCGCTGCGTGCGCGCTTTGAAATCGTGAGTTTGGTGAGCTGCGAGGGTACTACGTTGTGTATTTTAAATATATACTTCGACGAGGACTTCATATAACTAAGATCGAACATCACTTACAGGTAAATTCGTTTGATTATGTAATTTTTTGAGTTGTTAGAGACGAATAGAAAAAAATTAGAGGATGTGAGTATCTAAATTCAAACAAAAATTAAAAGGGCTATACAGGGTTATCCAAATTAAGTGTCCACCATTAGTAACTTTGTTATTAGTGAAAATACAAAGTTGTTTGAATTAGCAAACTAGTAGCATTTTTAACGCTGGTAAAAATGAGAAATAAAAAAAAACAATTGAGAGTCGTTATTTTGATTTTTTTCAGTAAAATAACATTTTTTTAAATGGAAACCCCTGTATATTATATTTTTTTCTGTTAGAGCATCAAATTTTAAACAAAAAAGCTTACAATAACTTTTCTCCTAGGTTACAAATTGTTGAAGTTATGGCCTCCAATCTGAAACAATTAAATTGTATCGACAAACTTTATTTTCAACATCAACTTATAATCTTACAAAATAGAATAACAATTTTTTTTAAAGAAGATGCTCGAAAACACCACCTTGTTCTTCAATACATTTTTGGGCACGTTTTTCAACTGCTCGAACTGTCTTAAGTATGGTCCTACCATCTATCTGGGTTATCTTTTCCCTAACTGCAGTCTTTAACGCGTCAAGGTTATCGTACCTTCGCTTGTAAATTTGGTTCTTTAAGTAACCCCACAAGAAGTAATCAAGTGGGTTTAGATCTGGTGATCTGGGAGGCCACTGTATTGGGCCATTTGTTCGTATCCACTGATCATTAAAAGTAGTACTTAGAAAATGATAAGTACCTCTGGAGTTGTGGGCAGGTGCGCCATCTTGCTGAAAATGCAGATGATGTCTACTTATAAGATCCAATTCGTCTAAGAAATTAGTCAGAATTTCTGACATAAATTCCACATATCTTTCACCAGTTAGGGTTCCCTCATAAAAGAACGGGCCAACAATTTTTGAACCAATTATACCGCACCAAACGTTGAAACTGAAACGGACTTGTGGGCCTCTTGGATGTACTAACAAAAGATTTTCTCTTGACCAATAATGGTGGTTTTTTCTATTAAACATTCCAGAAGTTGAAAAATTTGATTCATCTGTCCATAAAAGGTAACGAAAGTTATTTACATTTTGGCGACAGAAGCTAAGATACCAATGGCAAAAAACAAGTCTTCTCTCTGGATCCCCTGCCAAAAGCGTTTGAACTGGTCGGTACTTATACGGAATAAATTTGTAAATTTTTTTAAAATCCTTTGAACAGTACCATAACTGAAATTAGAGTCCTTGAGAATATCTGCTATTGAATTCTCACGATAAGCTTCAAAATATCCAATAACTGCAATTTCCGTGGCCTCGCTTATTATGAATTCTTTTTTTGCCCTTGTTTTAGCAAAAACATTTTGTTGCCCCTAAATTTTCGATAAAGTCTCAGAAAATATCGTTCATACGGTTGAATGCGAGCGGGATATAATTCACTGTAGTATTCTCTTGCTCTCAAGGAGGATTTTCTGCACACTAAATAGCATTCTAACATCACACTTTTCTTCATGGGAGAACATTTTTCTTTAAATTAATGACACAATAAAGCTTATAAACAAGTATTTACACTAATGTTTGACATTATTTGATTTTATCATTGTTTTCCAAAGCCTTCTAGTTGCGAGTATGTCCGGTTTAACAATTTGTCGCTTATCTTAATGCTGTCAAATCGCGAACGCCATGTTGTTTTCATAGCCGTCTTAATATTATAATACTGCAAATAATTAAAAATATTTATCGTTATTTTGACTTTATTTTTGACTTTAGCGGAAAAGTCATTATGAACTTTTTTGTTTAAAATTTGATGCTTTAACAGAAAAAAATATAATATACAGGGGTTTCCATTTAAAAAAATGTTATTTTACTGAAAAAAATCAAAATAACGACTCTCAATTGTTTTTTTTTATTTCTCATTTTTACCAGCGTTAAAAATGCTACTAGTTTGCTAATTCAAACAACTTTGTATTTTCACTAATAACAAAGTTACTAATGGTGGACACTTAATTTGGATAACCCTGTATAGTGGACAGTTGCGATGCTTTCATGCATTCGTCCAGAGACAAGAGACCAATCAGTCCATGGTTGGATGTCTTTTTTTTCGGATGAACGAAATCGTGTTTCGTTTAAGACCAAGAGGGATCTTAGAGACGTAAATCCTACCTAATGCCTGCAAATGATATTCTCTTTTATTGATGTTACATGTCATAATTATTCATCGCGAAATGCAGCTTCCATCGGGGTCTGATAATCTTGATCCCTTTATAGCGCAGAAGGCCCATGCATACATTTTTATGAGACTTTGGAATAAGGACAAGGACAAGCAATCTTTGTGGATGTTGAAAGTTGATCCAAAACGTATTTTTCGTACCGGTATGTGTGGATGAAATTGAACCACATAAAAAACCGTCGTAACGAAGTAACTCCATCTTTCACTTACTTTTCTCCTGATGATCTCCCTTGAAAGAATCTACCGGAACTGAAAAACTGTTTCAACAGGTCACGACTGGCATGACGTCACGAAGGAATTCCGGAGCACAAGTCACTTCGCGTCGGTTCAAGACCGCGACCAAATAGGATCCAAGGATACGAATTTTCCATATTTAATAGCTACGTGACTGACGCTATCGATTGATGATCGTATCAATCCACTTGTTGCTTATCTTTCACCAATTTTAGATGCCTTTCTTTTTGTCAATTGTTCCCTGTAATTGTGTTGGAGCATCCGTATCCGGCGTGTGCACGGTAAACGTTACTGTTTATTGTTATTTGGATTTTTTCATTATTTTGATCAAGTGCTTCCTTCCTAAAGACCATTACAATCAGAATTAAGAATCCCAGGATATAAAAAAGTTCCGATTCTAACGATGATTTCGATATCGACTGTTCAAGTGCTTACATGGAGCCCTATTCATAAAACAAAGGGCATCCCTGTACTTGCAATTTTTGAAGGAAATCCTCCAGATGGTATTTATTATAATTTGAAGAAAATGCTTTTGCTTTTTGAGTATAAGCATATCCTTCAAAGCAGTGACATTAGTAAAAGGATATTCATAATCTTCATCTTATACTTGGCATAGGAAACATATCCTTACGAAATTCTGAGTGTGGTCAATAGCCTCAATTTCGTAACGAAAGGTGGTCAAAAGATGATGGCGGAAATTGTGGATGCTAGGGATGTTAAAACGTACAAGTCTCGTTTACCTTCACTTGGTCGTAACGTCAAACAATTATATCGGTGTTAGTCAAGCAACGGTATCTCGGACTGTGGATAGAGTTGTGAACAGCATAGTTGCACAGTCGAACGAATGGTTCAAGTTTCCAACTACCAACCATGAACTGATGGAGGCGAATCGGATATGGAAAAGCATGTATATATTTCCGACAGCAATTGGTGTAATTGATTGTACACATATAGGAATCCTGAAACCAAATCACCATGGAGATGAGTACATCAACCGAAAAGGGAAACCTAATTTAAATGTGCAAGCTACTTGTGAAGCCAGAGAGATATTCACAAGTGTTGATGTCAGTTGGCCTGGATAAGTGCATGATTCCTGAATATGGAGAAATTCACGGACTAGATCACAACTAATAAATAAAAAAATGTTGTACTACTTGGCGATGACGGTTATGGTATTGAGCCATGCCTTATGACTCCCTTCAGAAATCCTACTCCAGGTGCAGAAATAAATTATAATAAGCTTTTAGAACAAGAAAGAGTTATAATTGAACGCTGTTTCGGCCAAGTGAAACGCCTGTTGCCTATCCTACAGTATGTTTGCCGCGTAAACTTGGAAAATGTGCCGAAAATTATTGCTTGTATGTACTCCATAATGTTGCGAAGAGCTTGGGCGATCCTGACTTTGAGTTAATTGAACAAGACCCGGACGAAGATGAAGGAAATCATGAGAATGCCGAACTTCATCTCCGCCAGCTAGGTCAACAAGTAAGAAGAAACTTGAGTATTAGATATAATAGATAGTTTTACTGATTAAAGTGTATTTATAAGTTATAATAAGTTTTATTTTCGTGAACATCACAAGTTACAGGTGGCTTCTGACGCTGCATCATTTTTAATTTCGTTTTATACTCTTGTTCCAAAATACTTGTTTGGTACTGCTGTAATAGCACTATACGTTGCAGCTATTTTGTAGTTAACCCTTTGGTTTCCTCAGTTTCGTATTTCTCTGTTGCTAATTTCCTTTTTGGTGGCAATGTCTTATGAATTACTAGCGCTTTAATACTAATTGTTTCCTCACCGCGCTCGGTATATAGTTCACTTCCTTCTTCTTGAACACTACCAACCTGAATGGCACTCCTAATTTTCGCAATTGTAGGATTACAGTCACCTTCCATAGCTTTCAGCAACTTTCTTTCCCAATCTAACAATTTAACTGCTTTATTACCAGTTTGAAAAAATGTATATACAGGGTGGCCAATATATAACTGACTGATTTAAATTGCGCGCCATTTTTGATTCACGAATTTCACTAGGTGGCGCCGTAAGCACATGTGTCCAATTCATCATGGAGCGCTACACGATCCCACAACGCGTCGGTATTGTTAAAACGTTTTACTTAAATAGTTAGTCGATTGTTGCAACGATTTGGAAGCTACGATAAGATTTCGGTCGAAATAATGTGCCGAGGGTCAACACCATTCGTCAGTTGGTCCGGAAATTAGAACAAACAGGTGGAGTTAAAGACTTGTCAAGGCCGTGTTCGAACTGTTCGTACCCCGGAAATTATCGAGAAAGTTCGTGAAAGTGTAGTGGAGCGCCCTGAGACATCTACCAGACATCGTTCTTAAGAACTGGGTATTCGTCACACGTCATTATGCAATATTTCAGAAAAAGTCTTGCATTTGCGGAAGAACAAAATTCAGTTAGCCCAAGAATTACAGCCATGAAAGTCGCCAAAAATACAGTCATGCAATATTGCAGCCTAATTGCCAACCATATTTCCGTGACGTTTAATTTCTCTATTTGGTGACTCGGAAAGCTTTCTCAAGGTCTTATCCATGGAGCAGATATTACGGCAATGCTGTTCGTGCTGTAAAAACAACCCCGAAACTTGACACCACTGGTACTTTTATTTATTTATTAATCATAGCGGCCGAATCTTGTACTATAACCCCAGATACTCTGCTCTCTCAATCAGTTTGGAGGTCGCTTTTTCTCTTTTCGCTAGTTCTCCTGCTATATCTCCTCATATCGATCAGGGCCCCTTTCAAAACATTTAATACCAAATCAGGGATCGGGTGC
Source organism: Acanthoscelides obtectus (assembly GCA_963669975.1). NCBI lineage: Eukaryota > Metazoa > Arthropoda > Insecta > Coleoptera > Chrysomelidae > Acanthoscelides > Acanthoscelides obtectus. The sequence goes on from CAVLJG010000005.1 coordinate 15,118,856, forward strand.
CATCTAGGGACTAAATTGCCAACTATACACAAACTCCAGATTCCATTCTCCACTTTACTGTAGTATCCCTTTACAAGATTATTTCGCCACAAGACTGGTTCGCATGCACCGCGATAGATGCCTCTTGTAAGACAAACTCGAACAGGACCGTATTCAGCACGTATTATTAGGATAATTTCCCTAGAATTTGATAGTGCTGTCCTCACAGCAACATTGCCGGACTTGAGTGTACTATCCAAAATTCTTATTATTCGATCAAATTATTTCATATCATGGCCGCTAAGTGAAGTCATATGACATATACAAGTTATGATGCAGAAAAGGATGCACGTGGAAGAAGAAAATGCTGAGGAAAGCATCCTTACCGAGATGATAAATAGAGGTTCTTGATGCTTTCCAGACCATTCATTGATTCATTCATTCATTCATTCATTCATTCATTCAACATTACTCGTTTTGTTCGCCGTATTGTACATCTATCCATTATAAAATATATCAAGTATATTGTATTGTCTTGTAAAAGTAAAAATAAAGTTTTTTTAAAAACCCGAACGGCCATCTCGGCAACATAACTGGCGCAGTCAGCAGTAGGATAAAACGCAGTTTTCCGAAAATTCGCGGTATCGTGACCGGTTTCGTGAAAACGTGGGTATCGTCCCTTCGGCGTTCGACCTACAGAAACGAACGAGAATCCACAGCCCAAGAGCGAGAACTTGGCCCCTTGCTTCTGCCTGCCGCCTTCTAAGAAGATAGGAGTAGAAGTAGCAGTAATCTTTTGGTATATTTGGAAAAAACAAATCCAGAAGAAAAATGACCTACCGCAAGACAAGAAAGATGAAGAAAATCCCGAATCCAGTGAAGAAAGGCCCAAGAAAAATGCAACAAGAACAAAACCTACTGAAAACAGAAAACGTTCCTATTCAGTTTTCAGACTAGGTGGGGAGGAGTTATGATGCAGAAAAGGATGCACGTGGAAGAAGAAAATGCTGAGGAAAGCTTACCGAGATGATAAATAGAGGTTCTTGATGCTTTCCAGACCATTCATTGATTCATTCATTCATTCATTCAACATTACTCGTTTTGTTCGCCGTATTGTACATCTATCCATTATAAAATATATCAAGTATATTGCATTGTCTTGTAAAAGTAAAAATACAGTTTTTTTAAAAACCCGAACGGCCATCTCGGCAACATAACTTACATATACATTATCGATCAACGTGATAAGGGCTCGTTTCTTCATTTAGCTGATGCGACTACACGTCAGGTGTGTCCCAGTCTACAAAGAAGAAGAAAAAGGAATAGAAGAAGACGTATGAGGAGAAGAAGAACAAGGAAAAGAAGAACAACTATAAGAGGAAGAGACATAAGAAGAAGAAAAACAAGAATAAGGAAAAGAAAAAGAAGGGAAATAAGAAGAAGTTGGAAAAGAAGAAGTCGAATCAGTACTTCAGGCTTCGCGAACGTTTCTTGTCAGTTTAAGCGTTATATTTTATTTGTTCTTTCCCTTGCATTGTATAATGCACTTTTCATATGGTCGCGATTCAGGGCTCCATCCATGAACAACTCTCTGTACTTGATTTTCTCAAATAGAAGAATTTTAAAACTTACTACTTATTGAAGTGGCTCAGCGGCCAAGTTATCAGCCAGTCGGTAAGTGGGATATTTTTTGATTTCATATCAACGAGATTACCTGGTTAACGAAACGAAAAGACTACAGTCTATCCAAGTTTAGTGGTAATCGCAGACCACAAGGACAGAAGGAGCATCTCGAGGATAAAGTTCTCGTCAATAACTGAGGCTTACAGACGCATGGGACGGATTGGATTACCACTGTAAGTACGAATGTCTTACAGAGTTAAAAACAAACACGAGCCTTCTAGAGATGCAGGGAGCGAATCTGATCCTGATTGATTAAAAGATTTACAACTAAGACCACCAAATCAATATGAGCACTATCCAATCAAACCAGTCAAACATGACCCTGCGTCCAGAGTGTGATACCATAATTTCACAGACAATAGTTAATAATAAGTTAATAAGAATAAGCAAAAACAAGAGAAAATTGAAAATGGATATAAGCAAGAACAAATAATAGTCCATAGAGAGACGAATTTAAAAAGAGCTGAGGTAAATCCTATCTATCCTAATACTTCCAGAAATATCATTTTATTCAAAATTAAAAGGACCAGGAAGTAAACATATCAATTCAAGTTTTCTAATATTCCCGACTTTTCAGCTCTTCCCGACATGGAGCAAAAATAATAAATATAACGAATAATCCAGGAATTTTGCCAATAAATTTATGCACAGCTAGACTAGAAAAGGCAAAACACACTGTTGTGCATTAACACGATCTGTCCCTTTTATATAAGAAGAAGAAGGAGGAGAACTGGTTAATAAAATTTGAACTCATTTTCAAGAAAATCAAAATAATATTCAAAACTAGCTGAAAATGGAACATTCATTAGTTAAGAAATTTATGATGAAATTCAATGGGAGTATTCAAGATATACAGCAAAATGAGGTGGTATTAAGCCGACTCCGATATATATACAATAACAAGATTGAACTGTCGTGTCCAATTATTTTTGTATTGCCCTTTTTTATTGCCTTACTAGAAAACTCTGTTGGGTATATGATCGAGTTTACTAGAACTTTGCAGCTTGTTGTCTGCCTTCTTCTACAAACTTCACCAAATCGCTGTCAACATTATCCTCCGATGAAGACGCCACAAAGCACAGTCCTGTGATTTGGTGACTTGTTCGATATGCGAAATCTCGTCGTCACTTTTTCTAAGTTTCCCTAAGAATTCTTGCTTAGCAACCTCCAAATCAATGTCGTTCATGTCAGGTTTTTGACAGAATTCGCCATAAAACTATTATATATTTTCTTTGGAATTGCTATCCGAATTGTTAGTTATTTTTATATCATCTTTTTTTGGTATGAGTTTCTTTCCAAGATTCTTGCGTTTGAGTCTTTGTTCCATCTTAGTGATAAGCGAGGTTGGACTAAGCTTAGAACGCAAATGTATTTGGAACCACATAGACAGGCCGCTGGGTATTGTGGCTCACTACAGCTGCAGCACATCTTCCATTGTATGACCTGTTCTTGCAATAATTTATTCGCTTACCCCAATCAATGAATTTTGCGATTATAGAGTTGAACTGCTCCACACTATCGTTGTCCTCATCATGAATTAAACTCACTGAATTCGTAATTAAAATTGTCGCATATGACCTTTTATTGTCCATTATCAACCTTGATAAAAAATTCACTCAAGAACAATCACACCAACAAGAGTACAACACAACAATTCAACAACACAATATCGACGAACAGTAACAAGGGTAGAACAATACTAGATGATCGCTAGCTGAGTACCAAAATAGGAAACGAGTCATCCTTTTCTCTTTTAAAGTAGCGCCGACCACCGTCTAAGACCAGCCCACAATCGTTTCCTTTTCACCCCCCGTTACCTCAGCAGATGGTGCTCGTGATTGTAGGAGCCCCGTTAAGAAACATTATTTTACAATAAAAGCACATTTTGTTGAACCAGACTACACACCACGATATTCTTTCAGCGAAAGACGTTATCAATCAATTAATCATCCTCTACAATGCAATACTGAATATTATGCAAAATATTAGTTGATTACTTCTTGCAAATTAAAAAAAATCATCCCAGTATAACGAAGGCATCGAATTTATTTCAAAGGCTTCTTAGATATTCACATTTTATAAAAATCAATTGCCGTATGAAAATACGCCAGATTACAGATTATTTCAATTAGTTATGAAGACCGATGAAAATCAAGGTAGATGTTTACTATCCATTCCCATTGGCCGCTTTTTCGTCTACATAATCCTAGCTTTTCAACTCTTTTTTTTTCACGACAGTCCTCTCTCTCACTCTTAATGTTTTTGAGGGAAGAGTAAAAAAGCTTGGCTCTCGTAAATCTTTTTCCCTAGTTACTTAGAAAATAATGAGACAACATCGGGATCCATAAGAAACAGCCAAAATTATAAAATTTATAGTCTATTATAATATTTATTATACAGTATATCATAATATATATCGATTACATAGTTTATCACTTACATATTAAAAGTCACACACAAAATCAAGATATCACGAAGAAGATACAGAAAAATTTGAATTATTTGAATTGACTTTGTTCACATATTTATGTGTTGTTAAGTGGCACTTACAGTCACAACAAGACAAAACACTTCAGAACTTAATCTTAGGAAGAAAAATGACGATGATTAACTTAATAGCAGCACATTATATGCAGCGAGTTAGTAAAGTATCTGGCCTAGCTTTAGTTGGGTTATTCTATTTAGATAAATTCATGGACTTGTGATACTTTGTTTTCCAAATACATTTTTTCTTCAATAAGTCGAATAGTCTGAGTATTCGTCGCACAACTTTTAACAATTCTTACTAAAACTCATTGCTTAACCAGAATAATTATTCTTTTAAGAAAAACGCTTTAAGTTTATGCAAAAAACCTTATCGGAATATTTTTCACTGGACTTCCTGGACTGTCAGACTGACACAAGGAATAAATTTGCAAAGCTTATCGAGACACTTTATTCACACCCCGCATTGCTGAAGCGTTTTGACATATAAAGGGATAGTGATATAGCTATTAAGAAAATATATTGCAAATAATTCAAATTCCCTACAACATCACGGCAACATTTCAAGGTTTAGTAGGAGTGAACCATTTTTATACATTTTGATGCTATTCGATAAAATATGAAAGACGCTACGGAATGCAGAATACAGGACGTCCCATAACGAGAATTCCTGCTGGAAGTATTTCTTTCATAGTAAAATGAACCTGACCTTGGATTTGACCGTAAAATTGACCTTTGAGGCCAGTTCAAGGTCAAGTCACTTTCTAAAACCGGATCGTATTTGTAGGCAACTTGAGACTCAGAAAAAATATCTTATGCCAAAGTTATCTCAAGGTCAAGTGTTTCAGAATACATTCCAGTAAGCAATCATTATCTTAGGAGCCCTATACCATTATCGTAAATAGTAAAAACACACGATTTTCCATATCATTTGCAACCTATACAGATACATATAGATTGTCGTTTTCTAAACTCCTATATGAAAATTTGACACAGTGTATGTAATATTGTTTTATTTTGATAATTACATATATATTCATCTATATTGTATATATTTAGCCTAGATATTAATAGTAGGTACGATTTAGCATAGTACTTTGATCTTAATAGTTTATTTATTGAGGTATTTTTTACAAAAAATATTTAGTGGTAGAGCTGACAGGTAGATGTTTGGTTTTGATTTTCAGTCAAACAGGTGCAGTGAATGACTACCAGCTCTGGAATTACTAAGGATCAAAATAACAGTTAATACGATAGAAAAGTGACTCAATAAGAAATGACAAATATTGTAAACGTTTCTCTCTGTGAGACATTATTGACGCTGTGTTGGAAAAAGAAGCCTTATTTGACTACTTTTAGTCAAATATTCATCAGCTTTTCCAATTAACAACTTTGGTCTTTTTCAATGTGTTTTCAATATACAGGTAGCAAAGTTTGGGCTGATTATGAAGATGGGTTGAATTGGATATAATTTTATTTTATTGCACAAAAGAAATATTTTTTCTACTGCTGTAATGATGTTTAGCATGTAGAACACCCTGTATATTGCAATTGGTTCTCATTTGAGGTGAGTAATGAAGATGGCGGGACGTTTTCGCAAATACCAATCCAAGTCCATTTTCTTTCGACCATCTTATCAAATCATGCAATAAAAATCATATTTCTGCTTACTTTGATCACAAAATGTAGTTAAATTCTTCACTTGATGATCGTTTAAGTATAGGAAAACCCACCCTAAAAAGTCCAACTAAGGTGGATCTGAATTTGTAACACATTTTGCATTTTTTATTATCAATCATTCATTTCCAGGTTCATTATAAGCTACTACAGAATTATAATTCTATAACCAATCAGTTTCATTATATCGCATAACATACTGGAAGTTCACGTCCACTTGGACTTGGGAGTTTTATTTATCGAAAAGAAAAAACTCAACCCAAACATGTTGACGTGCTCAAACTCCAGAATCCCGAGCACATTACAGGGGCATCGAGGCTTCATGTACCGCCGTGTCGACTCCCTACTTCACCTTCCTCATTTGGCATCGGTTCTGTATATGGGCACAACGGTTACTGCTATGGCTTAGTGTCTTTCTTAGACAAATAGAGTATAAAGCTGAATGGTTACACAAATTATTATAATTGAGAACCTATCTAGAAACTACAGATTAATGGAAGAATCCGCCCGTATGCAATTGCAGTTACACGCTATGTCCTTGATGTTTTACGTTAACCTTGTATACAAAAAAAAATAAAAAGATTTTGTATGCATCCGCGATTTTCATGAGCTCTATCGGTTGCCTACTTTAGGGTTGGTAACGCATGGATGACGCCAGTGTCAATTTCTGCTTTTTTACTGTGTGTCAAGGTACATTTTAAAACGCTACTGCGAAAACCAACGTATCTCTAAACTGAGTACACTGTTAAGCGCTTGTTACCAACAACCCATGTTGTCGAAATGTGGTTGTCTATGCGACTAAGCTGAACTGATGGAGGGACAGTGACAATAAATATGTCGACGGTGAAGTGAATTGGTACGCTGCGCAGCAAGTGAATTTCAGGCGCTGCGCATGTGGCACTTTACACAGCAGCTGTCATCGTGACAACTCCAATTTTGACAATTCGGACGAGTCGCAAGCAGAAATGCTGGATAATGTAAATAAACCACGAAGTAATAAATCTACAAACCTGGCAAAACCTGAGTGAAATGCATTAAAGGTTGCGGCAACTTATGTTGTCAATGCGCAGGCGCTCTGCGCCATGTTCTATGCCCACTAGATTTTCGAGAGCCACATCATCTTTGGTGACAGGATTGGCTTCATACGAATACATGTGTAACTCTGACGTCGTTCTCCCTCCTATCTCTAGTCTTCCTGGTCGCGACGTATTGCAGGCCTATGAAGACTAGATGTGGCAAAGCTAACTCATAGAGTGTCATGTGCAGGTACTTTTGGATGAAATTTTCATACAAGATGACTACAATGCCAAGGGAAAAAAGCTTTGTAGATTTTCAAAATCGGTTCAGTGGCGGCAGAGCTAGAGGTAAAAAACCAAAAGAATAAGAAAGAAAATTTTCCGAGATTTTTTTGCAGGGTTTAAAAATTGGATGTTGGATATTTTGGAGGTATGTCAACTTCCTTGTGCTAGAAATTTTTCCAGCCCCGGTAATTCTACTAATGATATAGATATGTTTTCGATATACGCGTGATGCGTGGTTTCGTGTATGTAACCCTCTGCTGGATTGCCCCCTTGCTGGGTAGTCGGTACCACTACTATGAGCCTATTTGACTGGCATGTTCCATTTAGTTCCTTTGTTATACATGTTGGCAGTCAATGTTTTTCTAAGAAGGGCTAACTTGTGCCGAATATAATCCTTGAATTTATTGATAATAGCGTGGCAATCCCAAACGATGGCATTTGGTAATTTTGCGATACCTAGTTATAAAGTGGACTTGTTAAGCGATTTCATAAGGCAAAATAGGTAACGATTCCAACAAACAGTCTCGCTTCATTGCTAAATTGCGAGGAACATTCTCTAATATGGTGCATGTTCTCCCTTCTCTACAGGAACAAGATGCAACTGTAGTGGAATAATTTAAAAAGAACATGAGATTACTGTGAGCAACGAACTGAAGACCCCGAAGACATTTAAGATAATTGGATGACGCAAACTGCAACTGCACACGGGAAGTGGGCCAGGCTTAAATAAATAAACTTCTCATCTTTCGTTTAGCCAAGATAGAGATTCTCAACCCTCAAACACTACGTAAAGTATAAATGACACGTTACTAGTGATACGTCTCTTAAACTTACTGATCAACGCTCTATCATAAGCCATATGCTTGATAAATTTATATCGTTTCCATTATTAGGTTATGGTGCACTGAAATATCTTCAACACGCAGGACAGGTTTGAATAATACAACAATAGAAATAAATGGACAGTTTGGAGCAACATTTGTTCCTTTCAAGGTCATACATAGATTCACTCCAATGAATAGTATTTCCCGTTATTTATGTCGGTTTATAATCTCTTAAATGTAGTCAGATGCATTTTGGTTCGCATACATTTAAAAATCTAAGCGGGACAGTCGAAAACATTATACAAAGAAAGTTTTACTCTATCATAGAGGAAAATATAATGATCTGTAAGAATTTCACTGGCCCATCTTGCATTAGAACATAACCTAATTCCATCATAGACTCTTACGAAGCATCCCACTTTCTGGAAATTATTGACAAGCCAATTCAAAAACGTGATCTTATCTGATGAGGCGATTTTGAAGGAAACAGTTATCACAAGTATTGCAGAATTTTGTGTTTTAACTATTCACAAAACAGACATTCAAAAACGAAGATGTATGTAAAGTATGTATGTGGTTCCGCGTAAAAATATGCATAGGCTTGCTTATCGGATTTTTTCTTATTACACAGGAGTAGAGGTAATGTAATCGCGAAAAATTTCGAAAATGAGCTTTTTTGGATGTTACGTGAGATGTAAATTTGCTCATCATAGATTTCCCTGTATATTTATCCTCGAAACTTCGCGTGTCGATCATACGCCTCGCGGTCCTGCCGATGCATGTGCGTAGAAAACGACATCCGTTGCTTGATCGGATGTCTACCGTCAATATCGTCATCCACGTCACAGGGGAAAAGGGAGAGCTATCTATCGGTAAGTGGTAACTTTGTGTGAACGCGCATCTGCCCCAAAACATGTTTGAAGAGCGAGGGACAGCATATTTTCTCAGGGAGCCAGATCCAAAAGAACACCAGAATGTTTGACTACCTTTCTTTGTTATACATTTTCATAGCTAACTTTTTTCCAGAGGGGCCAACTTGCGTTGAACATAATTCTCAACTACTGACAGCGTTGCCTAGGAAACGCAGAGTCAACCTACTTGACGCCATTTGTTTCAGTAGTGTATGAAAAGTTAAAATAGTGAAATTCAAGCGGCTTGAAAATGGTTAAAACGAAGATACACTTACTGAAGAATAGAATCATCACTATAAAATTGTTTCAGTGGTTTTTGGAAAAAATAGCGTACTGACATACAACATCTTAAGGTTATACAATACGTCTGCAGATATGTTCCAAGATAAACAATCTCTAATAATATCTTCCGTTTCTGCCTCAAATTCGTGTATCTAATCCAGAAAATAGGACGCCGTATCAATATTGATTAGCTCTTCTGCCGCACAGTGTCCTTAAGAAATAGTACAAGAGTTTCTTTTGCCGTGCTTGTCACGAATTTGCTGGAGATGCTGCAGTTGGACGGCTGACGGTATCATGGCTGCTGATGAAGGATGATTCGGTGGATGACCTGCCTGAAAGACACAAAAAAGACGTTTCCATATTGCATGATATTTTGGGAGGTACTACGGGGTATCTAAATTAAGTGATGAGACTAACTTTTTTTTATCTTTGTACTAAACTATAATTACAATTTTACACTGACACCCTCAAAATAGGTTTCTTCTGAAGCTGGAGACGATTCTTCCACTCCTCATAGCAGTGCTGGAGCTCCGACACCGAAATCACCTTCAGCTGGTCTGTTACAGCCCTTTGAATGTTCTCGACTGTCCTTGAGGTGATTTTTCAACTTCGGGAAAAAAGTTACAAGGACTCAAGTCAGGCGAATAACAAGGCTGAGTAGCCACAGGAATTCTTTTACTGGCCGAAAACCCGTTTACTCACATTGCTGTAAGGCAAGGAGTGTGAACGGCGGTGGGATTCAAACTTAACTCTTCCCCGATCATTCTCACTGTCAACCGACAATATTTCCATCGGTCCAACCGTATGACTCTAACGAATTCAGACCTGTACTGAAGGCGGATCACATGCTCCCTGTCTTCCCTACAAACGCGGTGGCTCGAGTGTTGTCAGATCGAACGCTACATTGCCAGTCTCGTCACTTAATTTACAGACCTCGTATGTTGACTTTTATGTAAAAAACTTAACAGTATACCTGTTGATTCTTACATTTTTAAGTCACTGGTCTATGTCAAAATGAATGTATGTCTATTTCCTACTTGTAATAACGCACAATCTCGTTATGGCTTACGAGCAAACCTTAACCGTGCTCTGTCTCAATATATGGGGTCCAAAACGGACGCAGGAAAGTAAACGCATATTAAAACAAGAAAGATTGATATTCAAATCAAGTTGGGTACTTTATTTTGAAGGTTCATTTATACCATTTATGCATGAAAAATAATATCGCTCAAATGTTCACCACGACTGGATTTACAGACGTCCACGCGATGGTCGAAATTTTCAATGACATTTTGCAGCATGGTCGGTTCTATGGCATTTATCTCGGCAATGATGTTGTTTTTGAGTTCGTGGAGAGTGGCTGGTTTGTTGACGTAGACTTTGCTTTTCAAATATCCCCATAAAAAGAAGTCCAAGGGGGTCAAATCGCACGATCTTGGTGGCCTCTGCGCGAAATCACGCGATCACCGAAAAAGGACTGCAATCGATGGATATTGACGTTGGTTGTGTGGCATGTTGCACCGTATTGTTGGAAATAAACATCGACCATATCCATTCCTTCAAGTTGCGGCAAAAAATAGTCCTCTATCATCACGTGATATCGCTCAGAATTGACGGTAACGGCGTCCCCGGCCGCATTTTCGAAAAAGTAAGGTCCGATGATGCCTTTTGACCACAATGCACACCACACAGTCTCTTTTTGAGGATTCATCGGCTGCTCTTGATACTCACGGGGATTTTCGTTCGCCCAGATGCGGCAGTTTTGCTTGTTTACCGTCCCATTCAAAGTGAAATGCACTTCGTCGCTGAACATGAATTTTGATGAAAAATATGCATCAATTTGGCGGTGTTCAAGGAGCCAATCTGAGAACGTTCGGTGCGAAAAATGGTCGGCCCGACGCAGCTCTTGCGTCAATTGGATCTTGTAGGCGTGTACATTCAAATCCTTGTGGAGAATGCGGAGCAAACTGGCTCTCGAAATGCCCAATTCTTGGGATCGATGCGTTGTTGATTGTTTCGGATCGTCTCTCACACTCTCCTTCACAACAGCAATATTTTCCGGTGTGCGAACGCTCCTTGGCCGGCCAGAGCCTGGCAGATTTGCCACAGAACCTGTTGCTTCGAATTTACGCACCAGACGACCGATGGTTGTTTCGTTTGGGCGGTTGTTGCGACCGAAATGTTCACGAAGCGCGCGAAACGTGTTTTTTATTTTTGTACCATTTTTGTAGTGAGAATAACTTTAATGCGGTCTTCAATCGAATACGACACCATAGCGATTAATGGTAAACATTCAACTAACAAAATGACATGTCGGTGACAGAAAACAAAGATGGCGTCTATGTCAAATTGACGTTTACTTTCCTGCGTCCCTATTGGACAATCCATAGATTAAATTTGACATCAAAGGGTATTTCTACATGAAAAATTAATGTTAGTTTGCTTTATAAACCATGGTCCAAAAATTTTTCTTTATTAAAACTCGGGGTGTTGAAGTTTTAGGGAAAAAAAATGGGAATTAATTAATATTTTCGGAACCGCTCCAGATATTTCACTGATGTATGTAGTTAAAGTTAATAAAGTTGCATATTTTTCAATGCAAAAATAATTTTTAGTTTTAACAGTGGCGTGTGTACGGGTATTGACTTCGATGTTTTTTAAGAAAAAAATGGTACGCCAATAGTTTCTTGCCAATAAAAATTATTTTTGAATTCTCCGTTCAATTTGAAACAAATGATTTCTTGTAAAATGTCTTCCTTCGATACGCCATTTTTGAGTAAAAAAATAAAAACCGTTCTATTGTCTAACTTGAAAAATTATTGTTAATTAATTGGAAAAATTAAGCACATTAGGGGTAATGAACAACAACAACTGACAACATAAACATAACATTAAAACCAACGAAATGATTACAAAAATTGTTGAAAATGGCCCCCACCACTTAGTATGCATGCTTCCGCCCTCCTCATGGAATTGAAATATCCCTGGAGCGTGTTTTATTCTATCACAAGCTGCAACTATTCTTTCTCTTAATTCCTCTACAGTGTTAATGGGACTTGTATACAGTAGTGTCTTAAGATAGCCCCACAAAAAGAAATCTAAACTGTTGAGGTCTGGGGACCTTGGTGGCCATTCTTGGGGCCCACCGCGGCCAATCCGGGATAAGCAGTTTGTAAATAATTACGAACCGCCACATGTATGTACCACATATTGTATCTTATTACTAACGGAACATCATCAAGCAGCAAAGGCAACTATTGTTGAAGAAAATTGAGGTATGTCGATCAAATCGTCCCGGCAAGAAGAATGGGCCAATAAAGTGGTTGCCAATATTCCTTCCCATACGTTAACCGAAAATTGGTGTTGGAAATGGGTTTCGGTTACGGCATAGAGATTGTCTTCTGCCCAAAAATGATTATTGTGGAAATCTTTTATATCAAATTCGGCTCTGTCTCTACCAAATGATTAGGTGGAAAGGTACGACGTGTGCTAGTATCCAACCCAGGAACCGCCACCTATGCGGTGAACTGAACTGTATTCTTATAGGTCGGATTTGAGGATCCGAAAATAGCATGCTTCGATTTTGTTTTCCTGTATACACCGCACGGTACTATTTGTCTTGTACTTAGGCCGATTGTCGTAACGTCTAGACAGCTCCGAATGTTGCAAATTGAGGAGGAAGCCTTTTGTTGTCCAACAGAGTACCCGAGTTTCATCAAGACGCATCATGAATTTATTAAAGGTCATTCTGATGATGTTTTGTAGTGTTTGCATCAATGGACGAATTTAAGGATCTTACATCAGTGCACAGTGCCGCAAACCACAGAAAAACTTTTCTAAAAACATTGAGTTTCATATTTATGTGCTGTGGTTTTGCTTTTGAGGCGAATCTTATAAACACAAGCCATATTGTTGAATACTGTAATTCTATTATGGTTATATACATGAAGTGAAAAGTTGTTCAATATAATGGAAGAAAAACAAGGTTGGTACAATGGAATTTGTCGTCCAACTTGGCAACATTATAATATCTATACAAATTATGGTATCATAGTTAGTAAACATTATTATTCCTGTATATTCCCGGTATCTAGTTTTCTTATGAATTCTTGTTATTTATGATGGCAGCGATATCTGTGTATACTGCCTTATATTGATGAGTAAATATATTCTTCTACCGCACATTATCTGTGTTTATCACATGATATCGCGAATATCAGAGCACTCGGTATATTGCTATTATTGAGGTGAAAAGATAAAGTACGATTGCAACTCAAACTAAAAATGCTTACTTGAGTGACAGGCAGCGATTGCCTGCGCCTCCTACGCAGTGCCGGACTGAGGTTGTATTTGACCTTGGCTTGCACCAACAGTTCCTTGAACACTTGTGTGATGTTGAGATTTTCCTTCGCAGATGCTTCCACGAATCCGTTTTCCCAATCCACTGTCACCACAGATTCGGTCGTTGCTGTATCCACCTAGAAATATAATAATATAATAAACAGGGTGTCCCGAAAAAAGTGTGCAATATTCTACCAGCGGTTTCTAGAGCTTAAAATAAGAAGAAAAGTTTATATAAACATAGGTCGACAAATGTCCCCTAAGGGCGCTACGATCTTTTAAACTAACTATGTATAATCAACAATTCAGTTAAATTCGCAGTACATTTCAAAAACGGCACAATTTATCAATATTCAATAAGAGTACCTTTTTTATGTAGAAAACCCTAAATTTTCAAATTCTAAAATTGAATTTCAAAAATAGAATCACACAAAAATTTTGGGGCTAAAACAACCGTCCGTCCCTATTACATACGCTTCCAAACAAAACTGTTTAAAATTGGTAATATTTGTGAATCCAGCATAAAAAACTAGGCTACGGTACCAAGCTTTATGTCTTTATGTTAACACGTTTCGGAAATATTAAAGGAAAACCATCTTCAGGAAAGCCCATTTAAAAGACCCTTAGGGGACGCTTCTCCACCTATGTTCCTTTCTTCCTACCTTAAGCTCTAGAAACCGCTGGTAGAATATTGCACACTTTTTTCGGGACACCCTGTATAATGTGTGATGCATTGTCGACCATTCTATGTTAACTTGCGTTGAGTAACTAGCAGTCAGCTTTCGGTTGCTCATGAATTCGTATCTCAAATTCTAGTGAACTAACACGTAACTGATGATCGCTAAAACTGCTTCTACGACCTTGAGAGTCTGCAATATCGACTTTGGAGCGCCTTGTAGAACTCATCGTTTGTGTTCAGTGTCGTCTCTAACAGCTCATACTACCACCAACCAAGATATAGATGTTTTGCGATAAATATCATTCTCTAGTTGACCTTGCCATTGCAAAACACTTTTCAAAGATTTAGCTTAGACGTCTTAAGTAATTTCAAGAGTTAGAATCAAGACTTGTTAAATTTAGCATTGAAGAACATAAATGCTATTAACAAAGAAAGAAGCCTCAAAATCAGCACTTGTGGGGAACATGAAATAGGGTAAAATTAACAATTTCAAAAGGAGGGTAAACTAATTAGCCTATATAAAATTAAACAATAATTATCCTATTTCTTCGGAGGACTGCGACCCATTTTGATTGAGTATCTTTGGAGGAAAGATCTGGTTGATATCTTCCAACATAACTAATGGACGATGAGCTTTTTATCCAGGTTTTTTCTTATGGTCAATTACTGGATATTCGATGGGCAGATGTTTCATTTTGCCATCTTTAGGCCAACTGTTATATCTTAATTCCTCACGAGACCAACAACATAGTTCAGATGCCGGAATACTATTTCTCTCATCTCAAATGCATAAACAATGCACATGCAGCATTTTAGTCGAAGATTGCATAGCAATTAATCGGTCTGTCAAGGCCATAGTTCTGGGCGAATATCCTGCACTTATACTTATACAGGGTGTTTCAGTTTATTGTTGCATAACTTTAAGATTCGATAGAACCTTCAAAATGAATGCATAAAGTCTATATAAACATGGGTCGAAAAATGCGTGGCTTCCGAAATACAGGGTGTTTAAGTTTACTTTCTAAAGTAGTTTTTTTTTAATATTTCGAACAATATTTGATGTATAACAGCGAAAATTGGTATACAAGGGTTTTTTGGTACGACAAAACGAACCAAGGGCATAGTTTTACTGTAGCCGCTAGAGGGCGCTCTCTACTGTACCTGTAGTGTATTAAAATGACCGAAAATTTTTTCTTAGTGCAATTTTTTGCTTTTTGAATACAAAAACTTCTTCGCACTTTTCAACATAAAAAAGCTCTCGTGAGTTTTCGTTATAGTTAACCGTCTTTGAGATATTTCGATTTTTAAGGTTCGATGCATTTTTAATTATTTATGGGAAAATAATATTTTTTTTTACATTTTCGATTTGGCCATTACACGTAATTAAGATGATCGTTTAGATTGTGTTTTTAAACACAGCAATAATTCCTAACTCCAAATAAACACAAAAAAAACAGGATATTAATTTGTTTAATTTTCCAATATTATTTTTAGCAAATTAAATTAATTATTTACAACTAAAATGCTATTGGATAGTTAGGACAAACATACAAAACCTAAAGTAGTTGCTCGAAATGTAAACCCAATTGTTCAATACACAATTCACATCTACGAATGATCGAACGTGGTATAGCATTATTCAAATAAGGCCTTATTTCATCACATGCATTCCTGATTCTGTCTATTAGCATATCCCTTGTGGTTACGGGAGTCTGGTACACTTTTTCTTTTAGAAATCCCCACACAAAGAAATCTAATGGATTAAGGTCAGTGGATCGTGCAGGCCAGGCGACTGGTCCTGCACGGCCGATCCACCTTTCTGGATAATTTTCGTCCAGCCAGTTTCTAACTATTCTCGAATAATGAGCTGGACAACCATCAAGCTGTAACCAGGCCAATCTTCTTAAATCTAACATAACATCATCCCACATATTTGCATGTTCAGCCTTTAAAAATTCCAAGAAGGTCGCAGCATTTAACCTTGCAGGCAAAAGGTAGAGTCCAAATAGTCGATTACGGTAGATACCAATCCACACGTTCACACTAAATTCATGCTGAAAATTTCTTTCCCGAACTGCATGCGGATTTTCATGCGACCAATTATGTTGATTATGAAAATTTACCACTCCACGTCTAGTGAAGCATGACTCATCGGTCCATAAAACGTTACTTAAAAACTCCATATTATTATCAGTTCTATCAAGAATCCACTGACAAAATGTGATTCTTCGTTCTCCGTCCCCTGGTTGTAGTCCTTGCACAGGTTGCAAATGGTAAGGACGTCTATGGTCATTTCTAAGAACACGGTGAACATGGCTTGCTGAAATTCCCAAGGCACCAGAAACTCTTGTGGTCGGATCTCTATCAAACTCACGCAGAATCATACGGGTAAATCTGCACTGACGAACATTTATGTTTTGATCCCTTTGGAGATTTCCAAAACCAATTTCAATTATTTGGCGATGCACTCTTACAAATACTGAGCGAGTTGGGTGTCGTCTGTTTGGAAATCTTCGTGCGTATTCTCTGGCTGCTTCTGCTGCGTTTCCATTTACAAAGCCATACACAAAATGAATATCCGCTAACTCTTGATTGGAGAATAAAAATAGTATTTTTATAAAACAAAAAAAAAACAGGTAAAAGAAACTAAATTTCGTGCATTCACACTTGCAAAAAAACGTTTCAGGCTTCAACAGACAACAAAACTAACTGTCAACTAATTGACGTTTAACCTTATTCTGCTTTCAATTTCAAAAATATTTGCAGGCACAGTCTACTTCTGAAAATTATCGGGATACTGACTTTTTAACGTTATTTTATCATAAATAATTAAAAATGCATGGAACCTTAAAAATCGATATATCTCAAAAACGGCTAACTATAACGAAAATTCACAAGAGAGCATTTTTATGTTGAAAAGTGCGAAGAATCAGCTTGTTTATTCAAAAAGCAAAAGATTGTACCAAGAAAAATGTTTCGGTCATTTCAATACACTACAGGTACAGTAGAGATCGCCCTCTAGCGGCTACAGTAAAACTATGCGCATGGTTCGTTTTGTCGTACCAACAAACCCTTGTATATCAATTTTCACTGTTATACATCAAACATTGTTCGAAATATTTAAAAAAAACTATTTTAGAAAGTAAATTTAAACACCCTGTATTTCGGAAACCACGCATATTTCGACCCATGTTTATATAGACTTTATGCATTAATTTTAAAAGTTATGCAACAGTAAACTGAATCACCCTGTATACATCATATTTTTATACACCTACATTTTTAAGTGACTTGTAACTTATCAGATATTTTTTGTTTTTGTATTGTTTCAGATTTTTGGTTTAGTGGCAGGGTAGCGTTTCCTAAACTTCGCCCACTAATAAGGACGTTGTATTATTATTATTAATTTGACGATTTCTGGACGATGGACGAGGGTCGCATTAAAAAACAATGCTTTTCGCTTTGGAGGGACATATGTTTTTATACTACTACTACTTACTGTATAAGAATGCGAAAATGAAAGAACAGAACAACCGAAGTGTGACGTGGGAGACAGATAAATAAAACGTATTGTCAATAAAGTGTTAATTGCACTTGGAGAAAATCACCGTTGATGCCGTAGCATCGTAGAATAATTATTAGGAATTTAAAACATATGTGGTTTGATTCTGCCTGAGAAACATGGAGGATTATCATAGGTAATATCATAAAGGCATCTAATTTTTCCGAAAAAAATCGAAAAAACACGTTGCTGAGTGATATTTTAACAAGAAGCATGAGTGCTGGTGGCTAAAAAATTTTTGGAACTGCACGAATGTTTTTTGTTGTGTATTGTTTCTTCGATTCCTTTCACAGGAAAAAGTTATATGCCCGAATTTTATTTGACAAGACTATTTCATGAGTAACATATTATTCTGCATACACATAGCTTACAAACTACCTATTAAAGTATTTTTTTAAATTACATACAAATTCCGTCGTCTCGCATTACGAGCTTCCTTACCAGACGTAAAGATAATATCTTTGAATGGATCAAAAATTATTTTCCACTTCATAAAATACATCTCTTGCATGTTTTGCAACGATAGTGAACATTGTCTTCACAACTAGTTCCTTGTAATTTTCACCGTTTTCTTTCTTCACATTCCACGCACAATCTTTCAGGATTTTTGACTTAAATTCGTAGTTTCCAAAATCTCATATTTCTTCGCCTTTCAAAATTCTGTAAAATGATTCCATATTGATGTATAGGCTTTATCGGTCCCGTACGGTGCACTTTTCTCAATCACCAGATCAATATTAGTCAAAAAATCACTCTCAAAGCGACTCATTTTCACTACTTAAGCTGACTAGCACTGTTTAAAAACAATATTCCAAAATTGATTGACAATAAAATCAGCAAAAATATTTAGCGTCGTTTTCTGGTGTCGCAGTAAAGGTATTGTAATTTTTGGTGGCAACAGCTGTCAAGTTTTGAAGCGGGTAAACTCGAAAAAACTGCTGACAGGTGCTGTCAAATTTTTCCATCTAGAAACCATTTGTAATTCAAAATTGCGCGTTTGTGATTGGTGAAAATTAAGACGATGATGAGTTCCAGATGCTACATTAGAATCAAGCCTCTACAGTCTAGACTATATGGTTTGCCCAGAGGATATAGGATGACCTCGTATCACCCGCCATAAATTTCACAAAGCTGGAAAAGTCTATCTGCATCTCCTACTTTATACATATATAAGAGTCGCCACTATCCTCTCTCAGGACCCCAGGTCTCGAGGGTGTAATTCGCCAACCGAGATGTTGGTAGCGAACCTTGATGGCGGTACAGAGGAAAATGTTATTTGAGAGCATGGACAGTAAAGGGATATGTCTGGCAACTCACACTAACTTTACAGCTGAAACTCAGCTAGACGAGCCGAATACTTCGCATATGTGGGAGGCATTCTTAGACTCTATTTTTTTTCTAAAACACGTTTTTGTAACATTAACGTATACCAAAGAGGATTGTTGCTTTTTGAACAAATCAGCAAAAATAGTGTTTCTCGGTCTGAACAAGGATTTTTTACCGTTATATGTAAATCTGTAATAATCTTTACTCGTTAGATGAATGTTCTTTCTTTATGATAAAATCACTGTATGTGTATTTAAAAGCTTCTCAACCTTTTCTATTGAATGGCTTTTAGAATATTGTGTTGTATCCAATTTGACTATTCAAACTAGATGCATTTTTTGTTTTATAATATATTATTTCATATCAACTATCGACTGTATTTTATACCATATCTGCTAGCAAGCAGGCTTCGCTTTTTTTTACATGAAGACAAGTCTTTATTCTTTCAAATGATCTACAGTAAGTATCTATCTGTGCCCAAAAACTCGGTTGAAAAATATTGTTTTTGAGGTTCGAGCTTTCCTATACACGGCTCAAAAGAGTTATTTGGGCTCAGTTTATATTAAAATATTGATGTTTAATTGTTAGTTATGAATCAAGCGCGCGGTCGACGTATTCCGTTTGTTAGAAGAAAGGTTTTCACCTAACTCGAAAATTGAACTAATCGATTATAGATTATTCAAAACAGTGTTTCGATGCAAATGAGCTGCACTTGAATATAGAAAAAAACAAGACATATACATTTTTTACGAAAGGACATAGCTTGCACGGTGGTGGAGTTGTTAGGAATAAACTTGGACCCTTGTTTGTATATCTTGGATTATCTCGTTTATGATTTATTTCAAAAACTGGCGCAAACGGTATATTATGCTATTCGCAAAATTGCAAACACCGTTGACGAAGATGCTGCCATTATATCATATTATAAATGATTTCAATCAGAACTGAGTTACTCTTTAGCTGGTTGGGGATTTGCTTCGTATTCAAACTTACAAAGACCTTCTGTAATTTTATAATTCAAAAGTGCAGTGTCGAGAATTATCAAAGACAAGCACGACGTCCTACGTAGGAGCATCCTTAGGAGATTGGGTATTACGACGTTATATGCCTTAATCATTTATCATCAGTTCATTTGGATCAAAATAAATACGATCTACAATCTGATATACACAATCTTGAAACTAGAGAAGCCATAAAATATGTAATAATTCCTCTACACCGTATCGAAAAATACTAAAACAACTGGAATAAAACTTTACATCTCACTGCCTAAATATGTGACTGAACTAAAATTGAAACACCATTTAAATAAAATAGCTCCCTACAGTGTCGAAGCTTTTTTTTATTCATTAAAAAGCCAATGTGCGTTTAAGGCCAAAATTGTAATTTTTATCAATTTATTTTTATCCAATGTATTTTATACTTTCTGTTCAATATCTGTTATGTAAATTTTATGTTTTACCGTTTGTACATTGACTGGATTAAATAAATCTATCTATAAAAAAATGCGTCACTTCCTTCGGAAAAACTACGTACCTCTCTATCACCGCTGAGGTCAGCTTTGTTGCCTACAACCACAATGGGCACATTGGCGGTGCCCTTGGTCTCGTGGATCTGGTCCCTTATAGCGCGCATCTCCTCGAAGGTACTCGCATCCGTGACGTCATAGACCAGCACGAACGCGTCCGCTGATTGGATGGAAAGGGCTCGCATGGCAGGGAACTCGTACGCACCGGAAGTGTCCAGGATGTCTAGCGTCAACCGGACCTGTGAACAGATTACGCAAGGATTAAGTCACGGTGAGAAACAAAAACGGAGTCAAGTGTATCGGTTCAGTGTTCTCCACGTTATGGTATTTATTTTTTTGAAATTTTAGGTATACGGAATTTTTGATCGTCATTGACTGTAAAGAATTTTGTTATTTTAAAGTTGTTGAAAAGTTGCTTCAGCTTCGTAAGTCAAAAAGTAATGTTATATATTTTCAGTCGAAATTGTAGCTGCTTTTCTGCTTTTCTTAACAAAAATATTTAAGGTTCGTTGTACTTATTTTAATTACTTTCGTGGGAAGCTCTGATTTTGTGTCATTAAGGCCCATATCGTCAGTCGTCCCTAGAATTGTAGGGCGCGTTTATGGCCTCCTTGATTGTCATACTTCTTTCTCTCCTTCAAAAAATTCTGGATGACACTAGTACCGTGTCTGCGTCAGCGCTCTCCTATTATGAAGATATGTTTTCTTTTCAAATTTGCAAGAAACAACCTTTTCTTAACAGTCATACAATAAATTGATGTTCACACAAACTGAAAACACCCTTTATTAGCATATCGACCTAAAAGGTAGAAAATAATTTTCAAGTATAGAATTAAAAGTCCAACACTCAAGTTTGACTAGTTGATTTGGAATATCATTATAAAAATTACGATGCTAACAAGAAAATGATGCACGATATTAAACGCTAGAATTATTTTTTAGCTGCTATTTACAAAACTATATATATTTCCCTCCATCACTAGATACCTCAAACTTTTAAAATTTATACAGATTTCGGAAAGCTGAGAAGAAAATGTGGTTAGATCAATGTGATTAGTTAGCGCTTCTTGCTGTATAAATGCATTTTCAGTTAGATTAGATAATGTTAGTATTAAATCGATTTTCTCTTTTATACTCGTGAAAACCAAGACAATGAAAAAAGTGAAACCTATTTATCTTTTCATATCAAAACTTTGAATATAGGTTGTGTGATCTTATTTTAAAGCGCGAGTGGAAGAGTAACCTGTGGTGAACTCCCAATTTCTTAGGCATTCCGTTTATTCTAGCATTTATTTTGTTGTATGTATATCAGGGTGTCCGCAAAGTTGGGGTTTTCCTTTTCAGAAACAACTACCCTTGAAATAACAAAGGTAATGTGTAGTGAAACGAGGGCGACCAAGTAAAAAAAAATAAAGGAAAAAGTACTCACTCTCCAGTTGACGAGAAGGGCTAAGTACGTCTCTGCCCGAAATCATACCGCTCCAACAGAAAATGAAATCAGCTGAAGCGCTACCGAGCAGACGCAGCAACCACATTGATTGTCTTACACTTAATGGCACATCTTCTAACAAGGAAGGCAAAATGTTGCGTAAAAAGTCTAGGTATTGCATCCCGTCCAATCGATTTGGGAGAATAAATGGTCCAATGAGCATACCGTTCACCATGCCGGCCCAAACATTCACTGAAAATGTTTGTTGAAAATGACCAAACATGAGTGTTGCGAAAGTTATTCACCCCATTACGCGTGAACGTAGATTCGTCTGTCACCAATATGCACTTCAAGAAGTGCGGATTATTGTCATGTTGATGCAACAACCACTCATAAAACCGCACTCTTGCTGGAAAATCGTCAGGTTGAAGGGCTTGTACACGTGGACGTAGCGTTTGCCACACTTTAGTTTTTGATACTTGCACTTCTCTAGCTACGTCTTTAGTGCTTGTTGTTTTTTGAAACGCAATCGATTATACGAGTTCGTTGACCTCTCCATGCGTGACTGTCACCGTCGGTTGAAGGTTGCATACTGACCTGACACACTGACTCCGACCCAGTTCGGTCGTCGGGTTAAGCTAGTGTCCTAGTACCACTCGGGGATGTCGTGGCTACAGGACGGTATTCAGATATTTTTGATGTTGCAGAGCCCTTTATCTCGGTTCCCTTAAGACATTGGTGTATATGGTACTAAGAAAAATTGATTCTGTTTTCAAGATCTACACGTCGTGTAAAGGAAAACCCCAACTTTGCAGACACCCTGTATACTACAAAAATGTTAAATACCTACGTATGTTTATTAGAATTCAAGAATTTTTTACACATCGATTTATCAAGGCCATGAACAAAAAGTGATAAAATGGTAGGTTTTTCTGTTTCTGAACATATATGGCAAAAATTATTAGAATCGGATAAACATACGTAGGTGTTTACCTTTTTTTTGTCACGCAGTATAGTATTTATAACCATGAGTGCCCAAAATAAATTGCACCCCACGTTTTTATTTTCTATAATTTACTTTTTTATCAATATATTACTTTTGCATTGATCTTATTCCAAATTAATAAGTTATACTTGATTGTTGGACTTTCTATTGCAGTTAACACTAATCCTACAATACAGGGTGTCCGCAAAGTTGGGGTTGTCCTTTTCAGAAACAACTACCCTTGAAATAACAAAGGTAATGTGTAGTGAAACGAGGGCGACCAAGTAAAAAAAAATAAAGGAAAAAGTACCCACTCTCCAGTTGACGAGAAGGGCTAAGTACGTCTCTGCCCGAAATCATACCGCTCCAAAAGAAAATGAAATCAGCTGATGCGCTACCGAGCAGATGCAGGCGGTGGTGCAGACCACGAACAGAGGTAACAAATATTTTGGCGTTTGATTCAAAAACATAGGTGCGTGCAAGACGTAGCTAAGCATCGGTGCAGGCTTTGAGAATGGAGTCCCTCCCCCGAATGAAAGCACCAGCTTGTTCAATTCTGAGATGAAGTTCGGCAACCGTATGCACTTCAGTTTTGTACACTAAGCGTTTCATTTCTTCCCAAAGAAAAAAATCACATGGTGTTAAGTCTGGAGAGCGCGGAGGCCACGCTACGGGTCCATTACGTCCGATCCACCTATTCGGATATAATTCATTCAAAAACTCACGCACTTCGCGTCTAAAATGGGGCGGTGCACCATCGTGCGGAAACCACATTGATTGTCTTACACCTAATGGCACATCTTCTAACAAGGAAGGCAAAATGTTGCGTAAAAAGTCTAGGTATTGCATCCCGTCCAATCGATTTGGGAGAATAAATGGACCAATGAGCATACCGTTCACCATGCCAGCCCAAACATTCACCGAAAATGTTTGTTGAAAATGTGCTCGACGGACAGCGTGCGGATTTTCTACTGACCAAACCTGAGTGTTGCGAAAGTTATTCACCCCATTACGCGTGAACGTAGATTCGTCTGTCACCAATATGCACTTCAAAAATTCCGGATTATTGTCATGTTGATGCAAAATTCACTCACAAAACCGCACTCTTGCTGGAAAATCGTCAGGTTAAAGGGCTTGTACACGTTGGACGTGAAACGGATACAGCCCCTCTTCACGCACCGCTGGCCACACTTTAGTTTTTGATACTTGCACTTCTCTAGCCACGTCTCTAGTGCTTGTTGAGGGATTTAGTAGTTATTCCTCAACTTACACCATTCGTGGTTGTCTAGGCCTCCCACTGTGCCCACCTCGAAATTCCTCCAAATGGCCCGTATCCCTGACTCTCTGGACCAGGTACACAAATTTGCGGGGCCTTGGATGATGTCGCCTAGGGAAACGATCTGCATACACTCGCGAAGCCTCTGTAGCATTTTGAAGACATTCGCCATAAATTAACAACATATCAACGAGTTTTTTGAAACGCAATCGATTATACGGGTTGGTTTACCTCTACACGCGTGACCGCAACCGTCGGTTGACGGTTGCATACTGACCTGACACACTGACCCCGACCCAGTTCTGTCGTCGGGTTGAGCCAGTGACCTTGTACCACTCGGTGATGTCGCGGGTCGCGGCTACAGGACGGTATTCAGATATTTTTGATGTTGCAGAGCCCTTTATCTCGGTTCCCTTAAGACATTGGTGTATATGGTACTAAGAAAAATTGCTTATGTTTTCAAGAACTACACGTCGTGTAAAGGAAAACCCCAACTTTGGGGACACCCTGTATTTGAGAATTTATTTCGATCTGCTATTATATATTTGCTAACGTGTTTTTTTTACGTATTTAAGCTATAATTTGTTCTCTGGATTTTTAGTCTCAAAGCGACACCAAAAGTACTTATCATTAAGATCTTCGGCTTTTGGTCTATTTCATATTTGACGATTTACTTAAAAATTTTTTCAAATTTCTAAATTTCCATTTTCTTCTTCAAAATTTAGAAACTTCATTCCGAATGTGCAAATCTACAATGTTCCAAAATTTCTTCTGCCAATTATCTCTCAAATTTTCGAATACATTTTTTCCAAATACCAGCATTTTTTTAGAATTTAATCGGCCCTTGCAAATTTTCAAGATATTCAGATTTTTTGAAACGGGTGATTATTAGGTTGAAATATTCCGTTTAATACATGCAGGTTAAGCTATTGGAAGCGTGTTAAAGAAATTGAAAGGCGGGTCAATTTATAGCGGGACATCCTGTACATCTGTACCTACAGTACAACTAAAGAATAGCATATTTACATCTGCTTACCCTAAGCTACTAAGCTTATAACATAGGTGAACCAAGTGTCAGATACGACAACTATACAGGGTTATCCAAATTAAGTGTCCACCATTGGTAACTTTGTTATTAGTAAAAATACAAAGTTGTTTAAATTAGCAAACTAGTAGCATTTTTAACGCTGGTAAAAATGAGAAATAAAAAAAAACAATTGAGAGTCGTTATTTTGATTTTTTTCAGTAAAATAACATTTTTTTAAATGGAAACCCCTGTATATTATATTTTTTTCTGTTAAAGCATCAAATTTTAAACAAAAAAGTTCATAATGACTTTTCAAAAATAAAGTCAAAATAACGATAAATATTTTTAATTATTTGCAGTATTATAATATTAAGACGGCTATGAAAACAACATGGCGTTCGCGATTTGACAGCATTAAGATAAGCGACAAATTGTTAAACTGGACATACTCGCAACTAGAAGGCTTTGGAAAACAATGATAAAATCAAATAATGTCAAACATTAGTGTAAATACTTGTTTATAAGCTTTATTGTGTCATTAATTTAAAGAAAAATGTTCTCCCATGAAGAAAAGTGTGATATGTTAGAATGCTATTTAGTGTGCAAGAGAATACTACAGTGAATTATATCCCGCTCGCATTCAACCGTATGAACGATATTTTCTGAGACTTTATCGAAAATTTAGGGGCAACGAAAATGTTTTTGCTAAAACAAGGGCAAAAAAAGAATTCATAATAAGCGAGGCCACGGAAATTGCAGTTATTGGATATTTTGAAGCTTATCGCGAGAATTCAATAGCAGATATTCTCAAGGACTCTCATTTCAGTTATGGTACTGTTCAAAGGATTTTAAAAAAATACAAATTTATTCCGTATAAGTACCGACCAGTTCAAACGCTTTTGGCAGGGGATCCAGAGAGAAGACTTGTTTTTTGCCATTGGTATCTTAGCTTCTGTCGCCAAAATGTAAATAACTTTCGTTACCTTTTATGGACAGATGAGTCAAATTTTTCAAATTCTGGAATGTTTAATAGAAAAAACCACCATTATTGGTCAAGAGAAAATCTTTTGTTAGTACATCCAAGAGGTCCACAAGTCCGTTTCAGTTTCAACGTTTGGTGCGGTATAATTGGTTCAAAAATTGTTGGCCCGTTCTTTTATGAGGGAACCCTAACTGGTGAAAGATATGTGGAATTTATGTCAGAAATTCTGACTAATTTCTTAGACGAATTGGATCTTATAAGTAGACATCATCTGCATTTTCAGCAAGATGGCGCACCTGCCCACAACTCCAGAGGTACTTATCATTTTCTAAGTACTACTTTTAATGATCAGTGGATAGGAACAAATGGCCCAATGCAGTGGCCTCCCAGATCACCAGATCTAAACCCACTTGATTACTTCTTGTGGGGTTACTTAAAGAACCAAATTTACAAGCGAAGGTACGATAACCTTGACGCGTTAAAGACTGCAGTTAGGGAAAAGATAACCCAGATAGATGGTAGGACCATACTTAAGACAGTTCGAGCAGTTGAAAAACGTGCCCAAAAATGTATTGAAGAACAAGGTGGTGTTTTCGAGCATCTTCTTTAAAAAAAATTGTTATTGTATTTTGTAAGATTATAAGTTGATGTTGAAAATAAAGTTTGTCGATACAATTTAATTGTTTCAGATTGGAGGCCATAACTTCAACAATTTGTAACCTAGGAGAAAAGTTATTGTAAGCTTTTTTGTTTAAAATTTGATGCTTTAACAGAAAAAAATATAATATACAGGGGTTTCCATTTAAAAAAATGTTATTTTACTGAAAAAAATCAAAATAACGACTCTCAATTGTTTTTTTTTATTTCTCATTTTTACCAGCGTTAAAAATGCTACTAGTTTGCTAATTCAAACAACTTTGTATTTTCACTAATAACAAAGTTACTAATGGTGGACACTTAATTTGGATAACCCTGTATTTACTTTTTATTGAGCCGCAGGAATTTGTAATACTTCAGATTTGCACGTCGCATTTAAGAGCTTATATCGTCAACGGTGCGAGGCTGCACAATACAAGATTACGTGAGTTTACGTTGTAAGTATTCTTACCCGTGCTCAAATGTTTCACTCGTTCTACGTACGTCAAGGAGCGTATCCCTTCCGAGAACCTTTCAATATAAAATAATGAAAATACCTCTCCCTAGTATTCCAGGTGTTTCAAGTTCGATCTTCACCATTGGGATTTCGGTAAGTCGCTAGGTAACCAAAAAAATGCCGCTTAAAAGTTTCGATATTCAAAGTACTTCCGGACGGAAACGAACTTTTCCAAGGTCGTTTAAATTTATTCCTGACTTCAACTCAAAATAGTATGCAGATTAGCATTGCCACTTTTTCTTCTCTACAAGATGGCATAAATAGAATTTCAGCAAGACGATCTGTTCTCCAGCGTGAACGTCATTATTTCTTAAGGACGCCAGAGTTTTTTATCCTGATTCCAAAAGTCTATAATATGTCATACACTGCCAAACCTTTGTTATTTGAAAAGGACATACTTTCCTCGTTAGGCCTTGAAACTATCAGACAGTCTTTTGTTTTATATACCATCGCTAAATCATTTTTATTTTTTCCTGACTTTATTGGAGATGAGATTTCAAAATAAATTGCATGTCGGTTTCCTGCTCTGCAAGATGGCATAGTCAAAGTTTCAATTCGATGTATCTTCCATCACTAATTTTGTTTTTCGTATGGACGCTATATTGGAGCTTTGTAAATCTAAATGGAGTTTTTAATCCTTAATCCATCCTTAGTTTATACAAGATTTTAATAGTTATAAGAGTTGAAATGCGTATTTCCCAAGGATACGCTTATACAACTTGTCATAATCACAGTCATAAGCATAAGCCCTTGAAGTTGAGCGTTGAAGGTCGACCTTCAAATTCTTATGATTGTTTTTTATACCGAAGCAACCGCGCAGGCAGAAGCCTAAATCCCAGGGCACCGCGGCTGCTGAGCCGCCAGAAGAAGGTTTGTTAATCCGATTTTTGAATTGCCTAAGGTCAGTAGAAGTGGGAAAAGCCCCTTCATGTAGATTGTTCCACAATATCGACACACTAGGGAGTATGGGTAAGTTCTGGACTTACGAAGTTCGACACGGGTACCGGTAAAAGAGAGCCGGTTGCGGTAGGGTCCCGAGACTGTCCGTTAGAGAAGGGCTATTGACCAATATTGATTCCTCCTATGAACAGCTTCGGGCAAGGCAGCACCCCAAGGATGTTACTATGAATACGGTTATGCTTATGCAAACGTTGTGTGAACCCGCCTTTACAGACACACATACACATGTCTTTTGTCAAGGTCGAGCGCGTTTTGCATATTTTTTTTATTATTTACCATGCCAAATTCCAAAAACTTAATCATCTTTTGAATGTAGACTGGACTATGTTTGTTAGATATTTTCGGATCTTAGACCTGGTTCAGATCGTTCTGTCTCTTCTGACATAATACATCCTAGCAAGCGTATTCAAACAAGCTTCAGTAGGTTGTCGAGCACTAATACGCAGCCTAGCGCAACTTTTAAGGTTTAAGAATACCAGGCTGTAATCGGAATGTCTTCTCCATTTCAACCGCTTCAACACTCGACTATTCGACTTTATCTTCAGTCCAATAGGCAATATCTGAAGGATGATGAAAAAGGGAATTAACACTCACTGCAATGGACGTCGTATATGCATTAAAGAGACAAGGACGCACTTGTACATTCTGCAGCGGTTACTACGAAACAGACATACTCTCGTGAGAAAGAAAAAATCTAGCAATTATCAATTGCCGATAGATCCCACATGTATTTAGTTTATATATTCACGATAATCATAACCTTCTCCACTCTCTCAACGATTGGACTCAGTATCTGGACACAAAGACTCCTGTTGATATAATCTACTTAGATTTTTCTAGGGCTTTCGATCGCGTACCACATAGAAGGCTTCCGTTTAAGTTGGAATGTATGGGAATAAGAGGCGAGTTGTTACTGTGGATTAAGGGTTTTCTCACCGGGAGGACTTTCTCTGTGCGCGTCAGTGATAGCCAGTCTCACCTTCATCATGTAGCAAGTGGAGTTCCTCAAGGCTCTGTTTTGGGGCCAGTGCTGTTCCTTCTGTATACAAGTGATCTGCCCGCATTGATTTCCTCCACATGTTCATCTTATGCCGACGACACCAAGATTTACAATACTGTCGTAAATTCTGCTATGCTTCAACGAGATCTTGATATTGTTTGTCAATGGTCAGTCGGTTGGCTTTTACCCGTAAATCTAACTAAGTGTTGTGTCCTTCACCTCGGGAAGACAAATCCGCGATTTACATACAAGATCTCTGACCACAACATCGAAGCAGTTTCCAGCCACACTGATCTGGGCGTTGTAGTCAACGATCGTCTTTCCTGGTCAGAGCATATTCACCACGTTACATCAAAAGCCAAGAAACTTCTTTACATGCTGGAGAGGTCTTTCAAAGGATCCGATGTCAACACTTGCGCCTACATTTACAAGGCATTCCTGAGGCCAATTCTTGAATTCCCTGGCCCGGCATGGGACACTGTGCTTCTGCGCGATAGAAATCTCGTCGAATCAGTACAGCGTCGGGCTACTCGTATCCCTTTTGGAGCACGAAGACCAAGCCATGAAGATCGCCTTGAATTATTCAACCTGACCTCATTCTCTGAGCGAAGACTTCGTGGCGATCTTATAGTTACGTTCAGGATACTAACTTCATGGTTTGATGGGCACCAACCTCATGCATCTATACCGTCTGTCGTGCAGCAATCTACGCGGACACAGCTTCAAACTGCATAAGGAGCCATTTAAAACAACAGTCCGACAGTGGTTTCTTCCCAACCGCATATTCAACACCTGGAATAGTTTACCTGAAAATGTGGTTGGTGCTACTTCAGTTAATAGCTTCAAAGTGCAGTATGATAGCTGGAGGAGTGTACAAACTTTATAGCTATGAACTGTCTTTTTTTATTTTTTTCTATTTGATGTATTTATGTTACGTGTCCGTACACTATATTTACTGCATGAGCTTATAGTACTGTGTACTCTGCTCATCTCAATTATCATAATAATAATAATAATAATATTGTTAAAGAATATTTTATTACAGTGGACCTCCGGTAATCAGACAAACATTATGCAGGGCAGTGTCGGACTAACGAATTTGTCGGATTATAGAGCACTGCCTAAGACCCCCTATAGTCCGGAATTTTTTACAAAGAGTACCTTGTAATCCGACAAATTACATATCCAATGGTAAGATTATATATGTTATGTATATGTATGTACTTTGAAGTACAAATGATACATAGTTTATGTATGTCGAATTTAGTAAATTAAATAACAATTGAGAGCTTACGTTTTGTTATAAAATTAAGCATAAATGCACATACATAATTATGTACCAAAATAGTCAAAAATTATTAATCAAAATGATTAATGAATTTATCAAATTATGAAGCTTGGAAATATTCATTAATTTATTTTTTGTTTAAGGTTGTTATAACGCGAGGCCAGAGCTTTGTCCCTCAGTCTTCTCAAAAGTAAAAGTTCGTTGTAGGATGTACCATTCTCTTCAGCCCATTGTAAACCTAGCTCAGGCGTTAATTGCGTCTTGTACTGTGACTTGTAGAGCAGTTGCAATCACGTCGTCGTTATTTTCCTGACTGTTTGTTGTATAATTAGAAACCTCTTTTATAATCTCTTCGTCAAACATTTCATGAAAAACATTTTCCTCTTTATACATTCCACTGCAACTGATTTCCAAATCTTCCGGACTTATTTGTGTTTCAGTAGCGACTTGTTCTATAACTTCCGAAGTTACACTGATTTGTGGTGCGTTGCTAGGAGTGGCGACTATATCTAGCCATAACTTTTTCCAAGACGATTTAATAGTTGATAACGGTAACGCATTCCACGACTGACAAAGAGCAAAAACCAAGTCTTACATATTAAATTCTTTTAAAGTTTTTTCTATTGGTTGGTCTTTCGATACGACTCTCAGAAGTAGGTTTTTCTTATAGTCTTGCTTGACAAACTGAATGATATTCTGGTCCATTGGTTGAATCAGTGCAGTGCAATTTGGCGGAAGAAACATCGCGGTGATGCATTTATCCTCAGTTGTTGTTCTTCTTCAGACGGATGACCGGGAGCGTTATCAAGAAGCAACAACGCTTTTTGAGGAAAATTATGATCTTTTAATCGTTTTCTAACTTCAGGTATGAAGCATTCATCAAACCACTTTTTGAAAAGATTTAAATCGTTCACCTTTTGCAAAAATCTTAATTTAAAGGGCTCTATGCAGGTGGTATCGTTAGAAAGTTTCTCTCCTGTAATAGTCATTAAACGTATGCCATGACGACTTTTAAAACGTTCTAGCCATCCTTTGCTGGGAACCAAATCATATTTTTTTGGTTATTTCCTTATGAAAAAACTTAGCTTTCATGGCCAACATAGGTCCTGAAATTGGTGCATGCCTATTTCTTTCCTGAAGAAACCACATGTACAAAGCTTCTTCCACTTCAGAATGTTCAGCTTTCTTGAGTGTCTGTCTCTTGCCTGGCCCACAGTCAGTAGTTGACACGAACTACGGCGTATTCACTTGCATATTCACTACTGAAAGTTTCATTGCGATTTAAGCGGTCTAAAATATCACATTTTTCTTTAATTGTCAATGTTTTGTGCTTTCGCTTCTGAGTTTGTGATGATATTACTAGGTACTATACTTAATACACAATGAATGAATAGTACACAATGAATGCACGCTATTCCGTACCGCTATCACAAGTAGTCAATTTCAAACTAAGTAAAACAATGCTTACGCGTCGAGCACGATAGCGGTGGCGCGTACAAGTTGAACCTGTTCAAACCTGCGTGATTTACATTAGCGAAGTTTGTCAAATACGTATGTATGTAACATTCAAAGACATGTCGGATTACAGGGGGCGCCGGATTAGACAGGGGCCGGATTATCGGGGGTCCACTGTACTATTATTGTTTAATTACCAAAAAGGCACAAAAATGGGTCAGTCGGGAACTTGAGCCTTATCACGATGTTAACAGATTGCGATCACGCCTTCATTTTGTAGTCACACTAATTTAGCCATGAAATAATATTTTGTTACATATCTTCATAAAGTTTTGCATCTGACACATCTGTTTTATGCTGTGATTTCAGTTGCGTTAATTGGTTAAACACGTTTTGAGGTAGAAATATGGTGTAACTAATTATTCGTGTGGACGATTC
This sequence comes from Acanthoscelides obtectus, assembly GCA_963669975.1. Taxonomy (NCBI): domain Eukaryota; kingdom Metazoa; phylum Arthropoda; class Insecta; order Coleoptera; family Chrysomelidae; genus Acanthoscelides; species Acanthoscelides obtectus. The sequence goes on from CAVLJG010000005.1 coordinate 15,151,426, forward strand.
TTCATGCAGAAACCAGATCGCTTTATGCTGGAAACCTGCGTTTGAAATTGAATTTGATTTAATACGAAATCGTTGTTTCATATAAATAGCCGGCCACTGCGGAAATTGCTTTGGAATTACGTTGTCTTGGCAAGAATATACGGTGAATAGCGCTAGTCACTAACAAATAATATTCTGTTAAATACCTTCATGAGGCCTGGCAGCTAACACATCTGTTTTATGCTATTATTTCAGTTGTGTTAGTTGGTTAAACATTTTTTGAGGTAGAAATATGGTGTACCTAATTATTCATGTGAACGATTCTTTACGCAGAAACCAGATCGCTTTATGCTGGAAACCGGCATTTGAAATTGAATCAGTTTTAATCCGAAATCATTGTTTTAAATAAACTAGTTCGTCATTATTGAAATCAATACGTTTAGCAGTCTCTATGGTAATGCATTACATAGATTTATGGCATTATAGATAAAGCATTTATGAAATAATGAAGTCTTGTGAAGAGGCATAGTTAAAGTGCCAGCCGATCGAATGTTTCTTGAATGGATATATTCACCATATATCAATTTATTTTTCAAAAATGACGGAATCGAACTACGGAGGAGTCTGTGAACATAGCATAATAAATAAAATTTATACAATTTTGTAACATTCAGCCAGTTCAGCTGTTCAAAACATGAACTAATACGATCATATTTTCTTAAGTTCAATCTACAACATGAATTTAGAATTTTTTGTACTGCTGAAACTGAATCTAGAAATGGATAGTATACTCGTACTATATACGTGATTTTTGATATACTAAGTGACATATAAATCCGAACACCCAGTTTAAATGGTTTCATTTTAATAAATGTTGGTGAATGTATTTATCTTACTGTAAATAACAAGTGAAAAAATTTTCAGCCTTATCAGTTGGGCATTCCGGTTTTTATACTGCTTTTTTTTAATTCACTAACGCTCTAAAAATGAATATTTCAGCCGCAGTAAAGAATCAACGTTGGCGGATTTTGGTTCTTGACATCCTTTACGATCGGTTACGATGCCTAGAGTACGGAGACCTGTACGATTTCGTCAACTTAGTGAGTTTGATAGGGGCCGTATAGTGGGACTTCGGGAAGCTGGACTTTCTTTTCGGGCAATTGCAGTTAGAGTGTAAAGAAGTGTAGACACTATGGTTAGGTGTTGTCAGGCATGGCTTCGAGAATGCCGTACGCAAAGAGCAAGGGGCACTGGACGCCGCCGTAGAACAACAGACCGTGAAGATCGCCGCCTAAGATTATTGGCCTTGAGGGACCGTTTCTCCACTACCAGGTCCATTGCAAATGAATGGTTTGCAGAACACGGAAGACCTATTGGCATGCGAAGTGTTTACCGACGAATGAGAAGTTTTGGCTTGTTTTCATACCGGCCACACTGGGTCCTCCCTTTAATTCGAGAACACCGACGTAATCGCCTTGAGTGGTGCAGACAACGGTCACTCTGGGATCAGGAATGGAACAGTATTGTCTTTAGTGACGAGTCTCGATTTTGTTTAGGCATGCACGATGGTCGTGCCAGGGTTAGAAGGCGACGTGGTGAAAGGAGGAATCCACAGTTTTTTATTGAAAGACATGTTCATCACACTGTTATGGTTTGGGGTGCTATAGCTTATGGTTCCAGGTCACCTTTAATCTTCATCAGAGGTAACATGAACGCGCAGCGTTATATCCACGAAGTTCTAGAACCCCATCTTTTACCCTATCTTGACACCCTGGCAAATGGTAAAAAAAATTTTGGTTACATTAGTTACATGAGAAATAAATTTGAGATTTTCATCTATAACAAAGCTAAGTTTTAAACTGATTCTTATGTCTGAATATCATGACCGTTTAAATTAATGTTCAAATTATTTTTAATAAGGGACTTTTTTAGGAGGAAAAATTATAACTTTGGATTTAGGGCGATCCAACCAGATACTAGGATTTAGACCCCCTATTACTTGTGCTTCCGAAATGTCTAAATTTTCATGATTGAAGCTATGAATATAATTGTGAGTCGATAGCAAAAAATGAATGCTACAAAATTTCACAACTATGTGGTCGAAGAACTGATCATTAAGGCACTCCCGAGTAAATCAGATGTTCTGTAGAAAATTATGAATCAACGACTACCTTTTGGGATCTGTTTATCAGAAAGCTGCGTATTACACTCAGTGAGGAATAGTCGAATACTTGCTTGAGTGATTGTATCGAATGCCTTTGTGAAGTCCAAGAGAACTAATGGTGTAACTAAATGGTGATCCCACGCTCTGACGCTATAATCAGTAAAAAATATAGCTATTTATTTCAATGTAAACACCTTTTTTAGAATTTGGCACAAGGTTCCACCTAGTTCCAGAATTGGTAATAGATGTGCTGTCTTGTTTCGATAGGCTCTGTATCGTCTGAGGCCAAGCCTAGAACATGTTGATGAGCTGCCAAAAAGCACGTAACAGCTGTTCTTGGCTGGACATTAGTGACGGAATGGACGCTACTTGTACAGGGTGCGGCAGAGAGGATGGACGGTTTTAAAAAAACCATAAAATTTTTAATTTTTACTCGAAAACAAATTTATTGATGGAATCAGGTTCACAAGGAAATAGCATTTGAGACAGTCAAGTGTGGAAAATCGCATCAGGCATGTGGTGGCCGAAATCGTTGATGCAGTGCTGGGCGGCGTTCTTGGAAGTTCGCGTAGACTCTCAAACATCGCTCTCTCAACTTGGGCGACTTCCACGCGAATTTCGCCCTTCAATTCGTCCAGAGATCGGGGCTTGTTCGCGTATACTCTAGCCTTGAGTTATCCCCATAAGAAAACATTGTCATTAACCCAATAACGACAATTCTGCTGGTTAACCATGCTATTTAGGTGAAAGTGGGCTTCGTCACTCATAGTGCTCACCGTCCAAGGCTCCATAACGACAACTGGTAAAATAATGCTCTCACGAGTCAAACGGCACCCTCCCCACCTCTCTCGTAGGCGGAGACGGAGAGTACTACCCATCCCAAAAACGTCCGTCCTCTCTGCCGCACCCTGTGTTACTAGTTGCTTTTGCTTTCTCAGTCGAACTCATACCCTGGCAAGAACGTTTGAGCTGCAAACCAAAAAGAAAAAGGAAGTAATATTGCAAGTGAATAATTGGTCTCGTAGCTCTAAATTTCTCAAGAAATTTGTCGCAACTTGGTCGTTTATAAACCACAAGTTTCTTATGGCTCCCGGCAGGAAGTCGCAATTAGAGAAGGAAATAATACCCGCTCGCAGCAGAAAACCTCAATGAATTATGAAAGATAAAATCTTGGGGATAAGTTTTCATTCTCAGCTTCGGCCAGCAGCGGCGTTATACGATATTATAACTCCTGATAATTGTGGCTGTCTTCTGTATTCATCTCTATGCTATTTCTAAGCATTCAATGGAAGTACCGACGGATGCACCAAAAAACTTTACTAACAATTCTGCTGCCTCGACAGCCTTCAACAACTCGCCTCCAATCGTTAACACAGTGGAGATGGATGATGATTCGATCGTCCAGGGATAAATCCGTGCTGGTTGTTAGGGATGAGACCATTTTCGAAAACGAATTTCAGGATCTTCTTATCACTAACCTACGAAAGCAGAAGCGACTGTAACAGGAATGAGAACCAGAAGTCTGACTAGTCCATCTGGCGAGCCTGGAAGGCAGCAGCGTTGAAGATGGAAGGGGTTTCAAGGGTACAGATTCACTGGTAGAGTAATTCTGAGTCACTCTGCCGAGCTTAGTACAAAGATGGTCTCAAGCGTCTTCTAGATTAAACGGAAGCTATAGTTTATACCTAAAATAATGAGATGGAGGAAAGGCTTCAAACTACAGTATATTCAGATAAGAGATAGACCGGATGTAAACAAAAGGTTCGGGTGATTTTCACGCTAACGCCGCCGTCTCGACGTAAAACAGGAGCCCTCATTGGTCAATTCGCAATTAAATGCCTATGCCGAGCGGCAGAGCAGTCGTATCAAGGCAGAGTCACATTCAGGTTCAGACGTGTTACGTATGTCGTGTGTATCATTGCAATTTGATATTTCTTTGGACGTTTTCGTTTGTTATCTTATTAAGTTGTTGAGTTTGTCGTTGTTATTGTTATACCTTGTTATTGATTGTTATTGTTATCAACTGCTTGCGCAAAATGCCCAGTAGTACAGATACTGCCGATGAAGTTGTAAACTCCTGTAGTCCACCTAGGAAACACTCTAAAAAAAGACACCTGAGTGCAGAAATGAAAGAGGTCATTTTGAATATATATAAGATCGAGCGCGAGGAGAACGAGGCATCAACCATCAAAGAAATTGTTGTGAAGGTTTCTCACAAAGTTGGGGTGTGTCGCGCATCAGTGTTTAATGTGTTAAGACAATACCTTTTCTGAGCCAATGACCAGTAAACATCGCAAAAGTATTGTTAAATCATTGGATGAAGCTGATAAGTATGCGATTAGGAGGAAAGTGCATGAATTCTTCTTTAGGAATGAAATACCTACTATAGATAAAGTACTGCAGGAGGTAAATGGAGATACAACGTTGCCAAATTTCAAACGATCAACTTTCCATGCGTTACTGAAGCATTTCAATTTCAAATGGAAAAAACGGGGTCGTAATAGTTTACTACTGGATAGAGATGAAATTGTGCTATGGAGGAGGGATTATTTAACAAAAATTGGGAAATATAGAAATCAAAACAGGAAGATTTATTACCTTGATGAAACGTGGGTAAACGCAGGACACACTACAAGTAAAGTATGGGTTGATGATTCTGTAACTTCATCCAGGAGGGCCTTTCTAGATGGACTGTCCACCGGATTAAAAAATCCAGCAGATAAATACGAGTAATAGACAACAATCGGATGTTTTTCAAACCTTGGGAACAAGGTTCTAAACATTAATTCCAGGGGGCAGATAAAACATATTACAAGTAACAAAACTTTTATAACTTTCGATAAAATGCGTGGATGTTTTATTGTCATTTTCATTTGTTAGAACTTTTTTAAGCCATGTTTTTATGTGTTTTCGATATTTCAATAATTTTTTAATATAATCTTAAAGTATGTCGAATATTATAAGCTTAAAAAAAGTTACTAAGTTTTATATTGTGTACCGTTCCTAATATTTCTAATCATTTTAATTCATACTTTAAGCTTTATAAAGTTATAATTTGTTAATATTAATATTTGCGCGTCTTTCAGGTTCCTGATCATTCATTTTTTAAAGGTTTATAACTTTAAATTAAATTGTGAAGCGCTGAGTAATCATACGACTTTAAATATTCTTTCTTTCAATATGACTAAATAATCCCAATTATAGCAATCTGATACTCATGTCTCAATGTTTTTTCGCTGAATGTGATAAAAACATTTGAAAAAGGTTCGCTTATTGAAATAAATCTACACCAGTTAGTACTTCGATTTCCAGGTAAAGGGAAAAGGCTCATTATCTGCCATATTGGCAGTGAGGATGGATTTATTGTTGACGGTCTGTGGTGCTTTGAGTCTAAGAAAACTGGAGATTACCACGAGTAAATGAATGGCGAATCGTTTGAACAGTGGTTTTCAAAAATTTTACCGAACTTAGAGGAAAACGCAGTAATTGTGTTGGATAATGCGCCTTATCATTCTCGAAGAATGGAGAAGGTCCCAACAACGGCTTCAAGGAAAGTTGATGTTCAAAATTGGCTCCGCTCGAAAAATATCAACTTTGAAGAAGCAATGCTGAAAGTACAAACAATTATTAAGAATTGTCAAGGATCACAAGGCGGAATATCAAAAATACGCCATTGACGAAATGGCAGCAAGTCAAAATAAAACTGTGCTCCGTTTACCTCCATACCATTGCGAGCTCAATCCCATTGAGCTCATATGGGCAGAGGTTAAAAATTATATAGCTAAGCACAATACAACTTTTAAATTTTGTGACCTCAAAGGACTTTTCAAAGAAGCACTAGAATTAATAACAGCGCAAAAGTGGGAAAACTGTATTAAGCACGTGAAAGACAAAGTTGAAAAGCGAATGTGGGAACTGGACAATATTTTAGAGGAACAAGTCGAGCCATTCATTATTGACGTTGCTGCTTCAGGCAGTAGCGATGATGAAAGCTCATCAAGCTCATCTTTCCAATAAAAGATGTCGTTCATCAAATTCGGTAAGTTATAAGTAATTATAAGGCTACTGTATTTTTTAATTAATTATTGACATTTTTGAACCCATTTTGGCAAAACCTATTCAAGAATCTACTTTCTGACAATGTTCAACCATGCACATTTGTTTACGTTTTGAACGTTTTAATTTGGTTACATATTTACCTAGAAATAAAAAAATATACTAATCAATATTCTAAAAGCAATTTTAAGAGATGTACGATTTTTTTTTTAATTTAGGCTAATTTAAACGCCATTTTGAGGTTATATTCGACTGTATTTCACCAAACATCAGGCGGCATCCGAAGCTGGAAATCGAAGCGAAAATTTTGAAACCCTTATGTATATTTACATCATTATATATTTCTTACCCCACCCCACATGATCCTATATCCATCACCAATCGTATACACATCGAATTGTGCTAATTTACTACAAAGTTACGCAAAGCAGCATCTACTATCTAAAATATGTACTGCGTGACTCTTAATACGTCCCTGCCGAATGTTACAGCGTTCGATGATCACGTGGTCTTGTTTATGTCCGGTCTATCTCTTATCTGAATATACTGTAATCATCATGTTTTGATGTCGATTTGTGCGAAAACGTAGGTCTTCGTATATGAGGAGACCCAAATTTTTACATATTTATATCGTTTGAATTTTTAACTCCTAGCTACCTATTTGCAGGTTCAGGCTTGCTGTTAGATGTCTCCGCTTTTTTTGCAAAAAGTGCATTTGACCTTTAAGTATTGACTTTCATGTAAGAATAGTTGTTAATACTTTCGAGATCAATACTAACTCTAGCCTCAGCCATTCTGAAATAAATTGACAAGGGACGTGGGTGCTTTTGAACCTACCTAAGCAGGGTATGGAGGAAGAGACAGCAAAATGCAGCTTCAATGCTTCTGAAAACTCCTAATCGTCTGCTTGGACTTGACATCCGTAATTGGCTTCTTTGAAAGGATATCTGAAGGCGCACAGTGGAAAAGCAGAGGTGAAAGAAATTCGGCGAATATAGAATACGTGACCCCAAGCTGGATATATTTAGGGACGGATATACGAGCAAAAATTTAGCTAGCCTGAGGATTTAAGCAACAACGAATATGTAAGATGAAACAGGTGAGAATCTGCAGATTAAACTATGTCTAGTTCAGAAAAGAACCACTTTATTGATTGTATGGGTCATTTTTAATCAAATTTCGATCCAGCAAGTAGCACTACAGCAGCAGTAATAATAATAATAATAGAGACACTGATAATAATAAAAGTCTTTTATTTCAGTAAAATACATGAAAAAATCAAGCACACTGATGGCCAAGTCTAGCTGATACTCCAATCAACCACCAGCGATTTCACACTAGAAGAACTAAAAAATAATAATATTGTTTCCTGGGAGCTGGTACATACATATGTGATAAACGATTAATAAGCTGTATTCAAGACAGTAGATAAATTTTATACAAAAGGTAAGCAAGCAATGCAATATACATAAATAGGTAGTGTGATTGAAGAAGTATATTCCTAATATAACTGAAAGAAGTAGAATATAAGGAGTGGAAAATGAATGATGAAGCCGTGTCATAATTTTCTCTGTCCATCGAGTAACTGTTTTTTTTTTAATTTGTATTAAAATTTATTGATATTCAATAATCTAAACTCTTCTGACAGTCAATTGTATAGCATTATAGAAGAAAGATTTACAGAATAAGGTATTTCGATGTTGAGGCATTGTAAAGGCCAGTTTACCTCTGATATTTCCAGAATGAGCCGAAGTCCGGGTTTAAATATTAACGCATCTCAAAACATCTCATTTTCGAAAAAAATTGCAATTACAATAATTCTTTAGCAGTTGGCGAGTGAAGTCAAAATAGTAACCGAGCAGTCCTTTTTTTTAATAACGAAAGATCCCACACCAGTTTGGAGAAAATGATACTAGTTTTCGACAAAACTAGTATCGCACAATTCGCTGAGCTCAAACATCAAGTATTATGGAAACGAGACATTTTCGAAACCAAGATTATATTAACTGTTTTTCATATTTTTGCTTACTGAATCTGGCCCGAAATTTTCCTAAACACGTTCTGTCGCCTGCATATCAAAGAAAAAAATTACAAAAAAGCAAGACTGCGATGTTAACTAACTAACTTTCGTACTTAAAAGGAACCGCAGGTACCTTTATACCCTTTGCTTCTTCCTTAGCTCCGATTATGCGTTTGTCTTGTATCTTTGAGGGTATCACGGACGACGTAATTAAGGCATTAATAAATCATAAAGTGCCAAAATTGTGTCTACATTTCCCTTAAGAAGTTGTGATAGGAGGAAAAGAGCATTCTCTCGTACCAGAAAGTTTATCATTATAGTCCAGGATACTAGCTGCAATTTCAGAAAAGGATATCATATAACATTCATTTTGGCAGATTTGCGGAGCGAGTTTGAGTGCAGTCGGTGGCACAGACCATGTGTTACCCGGAGGTATCGAGTTATGCGTGGCCGAAATCAGATCAGAAGCATCATATATAAACATGTCAAATAAAAATAGATACATCTTTCCACGTAATGGCTCAAATAAAAATGTCACCTTTAAATCATTATTAAACAGGCTTTAAAAATGTACTAATGCATTACGGACAGTCCATCTCTGACAACCGAAACGACTTAATTGTTTTCCATAGATCCCTTCCGGTGACATCCTGATTGGGTAGTCCTGTGACAATTTCATAAAATATTACAATAGCCATGATTACACAATTGCTACCCAAGTTATAGCAGTATTCAAGCACAGAACTGCACGAATTAGTGTTCTGTGGTTATCTAAGCGCTTAACTATGTACGGTGTGAATATGGCCGTTACCGTACTGAAGTTACTCAAGAAAAATGAGCATTCACTAGCCCATGTCGTCACGTAAAAAATCGTATTATGATTGTCCCGATTGCAAAGTACTAGAATCGGTGTCTAGATAGCCCACATATGGAAAAGTAACACAACGGCCGTTTTCTGATAGTTGTCTAAACTACTGCAACCAACGTTACGCTAGCATAGTTTGTGGGTTGCAAGCTTTTAAGATATTGTATAGATTATATTATCTTCCGTGCAAGTCGTGACGGTTGAAATATAACCAAGTATTTTGCGTAAGAACATACCTGTTTACATACAGGCTATGCAAGAAATCATTGAGGTTCTATATTTAATTTTTATGAGACAGATAGAGAAACACATATATACTAAGTGACATATAAATCCGAACACCCAGTTTAAATGGTTTTATTCTAATAAAATTTTGTATAAGTACTTAATGGAGCATAATAAGTAAATGATAAATGATTGCACTGCTTTAAAGCCCTTTGACCTTTAATAATGTGTGGATGCGCCCTGATGTGCTAGGCATTCTCCGACGCACCTAGGCATGCTTCTGATCAGGTGGTCAATGTCCTCCTGTGGTATCTCATTCCAGGCAACCACCAACTCCTCTCGAAGTGCTTCTAGAGTCTGAGGAGGACGTTGCAAATTGAGCAATCTCGTACCCATCATATCCCACACGTGCTCAATTGGGGATAAGTCGGGAAATCTTGGTGGCCATGGTAACAATGTGACATCGTTATGTTGAAAGAAGTCCATTGTGACTCTTGCAACATGTGGTCGGGCATTATCTTGTTGGAAAGTTGGATCTGCCAGGGTGTCAAGATAGGGTAAAAGATGGGGTTCTAGAACTTCGTACATATATAACGCTGCGCGTTCATGTTACCTCTGATGAAGATTAAAGGTGACCTGGAACCATAAGCTAAAGTACCCCAAACCATAACTCCAACAGTGTGATGAACATGTCTTTCAACAAAAAACTGTGGATTCCTCCTTTCACTATGTCGCCTTCTAACCCTGGCACGACCATCGTGCATGCCTGAACAAAATGGAGACTCGTCACTAAAGATAATACTGTTCCATTCCTGATCCCAGAGTGACCGTTGTCTGCACCACTCAAGGCGATTACGTCGGTGTTCTCGAGTTAAAGGGAGGACCCAGTGTGGCCGGTATGAAAACAAGCCAAAACTTCTCATTCGTCGGTAAACACTTCGCATGCCAATAGGTCTTCCGTGTTTTGCAAACCATTCATTTGCAATGGACCTGGTAATGGAGAAACGGTCCCTTGAGGCCAATAATCTTAGGCGGCGATCTTCACGGTCTGTTGTTCTACGGCGGCGTCCAGTGCCCCTTGCTCTTTGCGTACGGCCTTCTCGAAGCCATGCCTGACAACACCTAACCACAGTGTCTACACTTCTTTGCACTCTAACTGCAATTGCCCGAAAAGAATGTCCAGCTTCTCGAAGTCCCACTATACGGCCCCTATCAAACTCACTAAGTTGACGAAATCGTACAGGTCTCCGTACTCTAGGCATCGTAACCGATCGTAAAGGATGTCAAGAACCAAAATCCGCCAACGTTGATTCTTTGCTGCGGCTGAAATATTCATTTTTAGAGCGTTAGTGAATTAAAAAAAAGCAGTATAAAAACCGGAATGTCCAAGTGATAAGGCTGAAAATTTTTTCACTTGTTATTTACAGTAAGATAAATACATTCACCAACTTTTATTAAAATAAAACCATTTAAACTGGGTGTTCGGATTTATATGTAACTTAGTATATGTATCATCTGAAACTTATCTTGTGGTTTTCATGTTGATCCCATCTCTGACCCAATCAATCCACATATATTTAGAATATGATCTTCCCCTAACTTTGACCTTCTTCAAGTGCAATTTGTTCAATACTTGTATATTTTATTCATTTGTCTTCCAGGTAACACTTCTTTTACTTCGTCCTTCCGTTTTCACATTCCTATATAGTGTATACAAGCGAGCTTGATGTTATCTATCGTTTTTTCAATGTACCAGACAAGTCACCCTCACCCATCGTCCCGAAAACGTTAAAAGTCTTCCGGTGTGTTACGACCTCACGTATGCGTGTTGTTTCGGAGTGCAGGATGTCCTATATTAATAATCAGTTACCCAGTAGATGGATTGACGAGTAGTACCATGTTGATACTTTAGCTCTTTAGCCTCTAGTTTCGTTATATAATAAAATATAGCTTTCTAGGGCACGTTTCGGTCTTGTTTTCGGCGCAAAGGAATGGATCGCATCAATTAATGTCAGAAAATATATATCTTCGTTAGGGGTAGAGCGAACCCATTACGAAAAGCACATCAATTTGTTAGCACTTCACAATAAGGGTGGTACATACGAATACACTGATATCGATTTGTCAATTAGTTTCAAGGCAACGGGATCAGCTATTCACGGAGGGACAGCCCGATGAACTTGTAATTGAGGAGACGCTCCTTACAAATTGCTCACTTGAGACCTTACCGATCGATTAGGATGACCACTTGGCAGGAGTTTAGATTCGATTAAGAGGCAATAGCTCAAATCGTCAGGCTTCTGACCAACGAATTCGGATCAGATAGAAGGAGCAAGTATACGATTTGTTTGTATCCAAAATTATGTAGCCAGTAGTCAGGATGTAAGTACTATGGAGCCTATACCCGGAGAACAGGAGAAATGGGAAAAGACATAAAAATGTGTAGTCTGACTGAGGGCGCAATAATAATAATATTTTAATAATAATATTTATTCGCCAAAATACAAAAAATGGACAAATAAATATGAAAAAACCACAGAAGGCATCGCCTGTGTGTGGTTTATATCTTAATAACTAACAATCAATCATATATGTGTATAACAATTATTGTTAAATCTAAAAGGTATTAATGTAATTGGAACTTTGTAGTTTTAGTTTTCTGTATAATTATGTATAGTCATTCGCTGCACATTACTAACCCAGTCTTTCAATTTTCTTCTAAATTTTTTTCCTAAATTAAGTATCTTTATTTCGTTTGGTACTACATTATATAATTTAGCTGCTAAGAATTTAAATGATTTTTTGAATAATGTTTTGTGTGGTCTTTGGATATTAGATGAGCCAATTCGAAATCGTGTGTTATGCTCGTGTTTATAGGATTTTTTCTTTTTATTACAATACTTATGGTATAAGGTGGTGGCATGTAAGAAATAAAGTTGTCTTGTATCAAGTATCCCTGTTCCTTGATATAAGTTGTTCGTTGGAAATAATCTTGGCTTATGGAAAATGGCTTTCAAAACAGTTTTTTGTGCTATATTCAGTTCAGAAATATATGTCTTGCAGGCGGCACCCCAGGCTGTGATGCCGTATATTATATGGGTTTCAACTAAGGCATGGTATTGGTTTCGCAGATAACTTTCTGTAAGAATTTTGCATTTTGAGTTTATAGGCAACATTTCTAATTTTTTTGATAACATATTTAATATGGTTATCCCACCTTAGATGTGAGTCTATAAATATTACAAGATATTTCAAAGTGTTAAAACTCTATCGATTTTGGTCTTTTGGCCATGATAATTGACGGAAATTTGTTCGAAGGTAGGTAAAAATTTTGAATAGGATGTAAATGCAATACATTTTGTTTTTTTGAAGGTAACTGTTAAAATTTTAGTATCAAACCAGTCAATGATCCTTATAAAATCCTTTTCAGCTATTTGCTTCAGTGTGCTCCAGTCATCAGCTTTATATAATACGAGGGTGTCATCTGCAAAACATCTTTCCAGAACTGTTAATTTTGAATAAGTCATTTAAGTAGAGACTAAATAATAGTGGGCCTAGTACTGTTCCTTGAGGCACACCACACTTGATGTACATTTTTTTACTGTAAGTGTTAGTGATTTTGACAGTCTGTGCTCGACTTGAAAGGTAATTTTTTAAAAGGATTTGTGACGCTTCCCTAAATCCCAATCTTTCCATAACTTTCAGAAGCTCGACATGGTTAACCGTATCAAAGGCATTTTTTAGATCAACAAAGATACCAATAGTAGGTATCTTTTTGTTGACATTAGAGTTAATTTCATCCATTGCAGCCAAAATTGCATCTGTAGTAGATTTTCCTTTTCTAAATCCATATTGGTCAGAACATATAACTTTGTTTTTGTCCAAAAATTGTAATATCGTTTTTTGTAGTAATTTTTCGAAAATTTTGGCTATATTCGATAGTACTGATATGGGTCTATAATTTGATGTTTCCATTCTGTCACCGCTTTTATAAACAGGAGTAATAACAGTTGTTTTAAATGCATCAGGACAAATTCCAGATTGGAAACACCAATTAATGACGTAAGAAAGTGGTTCGGCTAAGTCGTAGGCTATTATTTTTAAATGGTCAGCTTTGATACCATCTACACCAGGACTTTTTTTGGTTTTAAGCGATAGGACAGCTTCTTGTACTTCAATCGGACTAACGCTTTCTAAAAAGAATGAATTGGGAAGTTGGGTTTTTGTGAACTTTTCGTTCGAAACCATTTTTTTAATACTGGATGCTAAATTTTCTCCAACATTAGTGAAAAAATTTAAGAATGCATCGGATATTTGTCGTTTATCTGTTAATATTGTTACATCACGATTCTTAATTTCATCAATATTTGGCTTTTCTTGAACGTTTTTGTTAGTTAAGTGATCGACAACTGACCACAGTTTTCTTGGATCAGATTTGGCAATGATCGAAACGACTACCAGCTACTGCGCGTGCGCAGAATATCTGAGGTTATAGTACAAGATCCAGCAGCATGAATCAGCAGGTATCCGTTGTTTTGATAACATTTTATTTTTCCTAATGATAAATAATAGTAGAATAGAATACAGCAGCGTTGCCTGACTATCAGGAAAGTGTTCATATGGCGAGTCTGTCAATGCACAGCGTTGCCAGATCGCTTGGACAGAATTTCCTCAGAACAATTGCATATATCTCTCTCAGAATTGCTAGTTAAAAAAAACAAATCACAGCTGATTAATGGAAGCAGTTTGGTCTGGTTCCAAGAGCAGGGAGATGCTTTCTATCAGCGAAACGTGTAATTCCCCCCAAATCATTATATTCCTCAAGGAAAAGTCCCTCAAATTTGGGGGAAGCCTTCTAACATGGCAACCCTGTCAAAACATCACTGTCATCAAGTTTCGGGATCGTTTTTACTGGATGAAAAGCATTGCCTTAGGTTTTCCTTATATATAAGCTGCATACTACAGGTCGATCAGGCTCACATCAGGCTTAAGCCACCAGTTTGACAGTGTTGTTGGCATTCCACATAAATTCGTCACCATACAAGAGTGCGTAGGTTCCGTACAGCTGTGGACAATGATGAACGTTTCTGTGGAATTTGTTTATCGACAAGCGTGATATATTATAGTCCTCGACGTTGCAAAAGGGCATGTAACGCTAGGCAGTTGTGTGTCACATAACAAAACACACACACAAATAAATGCTTCCCAACTCATAATAAAGAATTTGTTGTGCGGCAATAAACCAGATGCCACGACATATTGTGATGGCCCTAAAACTGCAAAGAGGTGGATTGTGGAATTTTTGTCCAAGAAACAGTATCCCTGATCCGTGTACCGTTCTTACGGAAGACGCTATAGCAATCGCAGAATCTCTTTAGTGGAGCATTGATAATAATATCAAATGAGTCGCTATACTTTTGGATTATAAGTGTGGATTGCAATCACTGGATAATACACACTCCAATCAGTCCAACCATTACTTAATATGTAAAATTAGATCACTTATACACAACTTAACCAGATCATGCATCAGTTGTATATAACTGAAGACATGTTTGTTCTCTTTAAAAACAAACTGATGGCAGATTGGGAAAAAATGTGGTCCGGAATTAAAAATAATACATCTAAACAGAAACATCAGGAAAAAAGCTCCACATATTTTTGGAAAACTCTGCCCTTTGTGATGATGACCGACAGGTATCGGATTTAAACCATATATTTTATATTATTCTGGGTTCACAACTTCCAATAAACAAGTCTTCCGTATTGATCTTAGAAAGAAAACGGATTTATGGTCTGCTCATTGAATTTTAAAAAACCGTAAACATAGAGATCCTCCTCAGAAAAAAGAAATACATTTTTGCTAGTGGCATGGAAAACAAAACCTAAGATTGGAGAAATGGTTCTTACCCCAGCAACACTGAAGTCTCCATGATGCATTTCCTCAACAGTCCTCTTATACTTCGAGGAGAAGGTGCCGTAGAGGAACTGGCTGATAATCGAGGACTTTCCAACTTTCGCAGCGCCCATCACGACGATCTTATGTCGTACGGTGCCCGTTGAGGGAGCCACAGCATCAACGGGAGTAGATACTGTTCTTTCTGACGTCGGGGATTCCCCATGTTCGCTGTGTTGAGTCTTTAATACCCTGGAACCAAAACAACGGATCAATCAAAGAATAATAACACAAAAAGTATCCAAAAGGTCAGTCCACGTCGACTTCTACGGTCAAGTACCAATTAGTAAAAGGGGAAAACATTTCTGAAAACAAAAACTTATCTGACAGTTATTGAAAAGAATATTAAAGATTTGACATATGCTGTTTTATATGTATATATCATAAACTTTTAAGCAATGATGAAGCTTTTTGGTCTCAATTTTGTGGATGAGCGGTTAGGGTTAACTATGATAATTATAAATAGCAATTTTGCGAATAACATCACTTTGCCTATTCCGTTTCTCTCATCAAGCTCTTTTATTTTTGTTACTCATCATCCCATAGGAATGATAAATATCCATCCGCTATATTGGATACTGAATGGTACAATAATGGTACAATTTATTGTGTACTGACAGGACAGTTAAACGTGTACAAAAAGATTCACCTCAATGGGTTACGCATAACCGTTTCAGTTTCAAGACTTGTTTCACAAATACTACCAGGTTAAAGTTAAACAAGACTTTCTAATAAAATACTATAATCAAAATCACGAAAGATGACTATTACGTCATACCATAAATTGTACTGAAGTAATGAATGGACGTACGTCGATGATAAAATCATGATGTCAGGAGCATTATGGCAACAAATTTATATTATGCTTTTGCGAAGTTAGGTTATATCTCTGATTATTTTTATTTTCATTTTATTTCATGGTTTTGAGTGATATCTTAATAATAATTTAAGTGGGGAGTTTCTGTTTTGGAAAAAAACAGTTATGAGTAGAATACCTTAAGACAGGAACACCAAAGACCAAAGTATTATTCTAAAACTACCTAACCTGCTATAACATAAACTAACTATTTATCTTTCAAATATGATCGATCATGCAACATGAAAACATCGTCTATCTTTGGATACATGCAAATTCGCAATACAGTTTGTTCAGTCAATAAAATTCTGTTTGTCTCTATCTAACATATCTGAAACTTCATTAAAAATATTCACAAATCGCTATCGTTTGTCTTTACTACAGACTAAAATGATGATGTAACCGTCATATTTCGTGATTTCGACTATACTCGTATTTCTACTGGTTGTAGAGAAAAATTAACATCTAGAATATTCTGAGAATCGAAAATATGCTAGTATTCCAAGAAATCAGTCGTTAAATAAACAACTGTCAATAAAATTAGACACCCTAAACAAACTGAAAATATGACATCTAGTATCATAAACCAATATGTGTAATCAAACTGGAATTGTGATTCATTGTATCTCTCCAAAATAATGTTTGCTTTGACCGGTGTAAATTGTTCATAAATCAATGTCAGTAATTAAATTCTGCATCGAAAGGTTATTGTTATGCTGATAAATCTGTTTGATTTATGCTCAGATGATGATCTGATTGCAAAATTTACACTGTTTCAATAAGGAAAACATCAAATATACAATATGTATTCTGTAAGGCATTTGGTGCTGTTTAAAGAGACTTAAGTTCGTTTTGCAGTCTTATTGTCAATGAGGACTTAAGCAGAAAATATATTGAACCAATTTTCTGTGCAATGTTATAAATTTATCAAATTCGCAACGAATCTAGTACGTAAATATAAACGTAAACAGAGGAAACCAAATTTGTCTGACGACTTGAGTTCAATGTGTACGAGAGACAAGCATGAGAAGTGTGTATCAACACATGTTAGAAAGAGATAAAAGCAGGCTGAAGAGCGAAGGCCATCACCTCATTACCTAGCAACGGTGACGCAGAAGATTATGCAATCTGCTACGTTGCCAGTTTATTACTCCAGAACGCAAGAGGACTGTCCCCAAGCTAGATAGGTACCGACCAAAACCGCTCATCTATGATCATGGAGGTGGAAACCTTGCCTTGGAATGTACGAGATGCTGTGTTGCCGAATGAACCAATGACGCAATGTTGCAGAATTTGTGGCGATCCTGACCTAAAATGGAGCGTCGCCAGGACCGATCCGAAATCGATCCTAAACAGATTCGACACAATTGGCAATTCAAAAATGTATACGCTCAAAATAAAACTCAGACATGCTTATCTCCACATATCCTCCTCACTCTGTGCAACGCGAAAATGAGACCCAGCCTCAAGTACTGCTCAGATGTTTGGGTGCTGCCGCTCCAGCTACATTGTCCGTACTTTTTCGGTAGATTTGTGGGAAATTTCTCGTTTGAAACTATATCAAAAAGCTTGATTGAACTCCACTCGGTTTTGAAAATTTAGGAGCGAAACGGGGGGAATCAAGGTGTGAAATGCACCTCTTCAGAAAATTGAAGAGGGTTGCTCTGTAATCGAAAACACCATAGCGGGGAGGAGAGAAATAAGTAAACAGAACCCTGTGAGAAATTGCACACTGCGCAAGTCGTTCCGTGAAGCAGCTGCTACTCGCCCTTGCACACACTCATAGTGGACCGTTGTTTCAACCCACCTTCTAAAAATACCTTTAATACAGATTGTCGAAGTTGTGTATTCATATGCCCACGACAAGCAAGCTATCATACTGACAGTGACAAGAATAAATGCGGAGACTCATACTCCGGCAGAAAATATGTTGGGTTATTATAGTCGGGCGAACTCTAGCAATCGGAATTATTATTAAATGAGGCATCAGGTAATCCAACCTATCGTTGCTGCGTGGACCTATCCAATGCAAAAAACGATAACAGGTACCAAAGCCTTTTTCTTTTCATAGAAACCCTGGAAAATAAAGGTCGGATATTTTTCGCCTTCCTAGCTGAACATAATACTACCGGAAATGAGGGTAAAAGCGTGTAAATTAACGGACACTGTAACAGGCTTGGTTTTTAAAAAGTTCGCTGTGACCTGGAAATGGCGTTGGTTATAAATAACCCTAGTAAACGGATCTGAAAAAACTTGGACGTAATGTTTTTAGATTGGTGCTTTTATTTTCCATCCAACTTTGAAGGCCAGAAACCAACGTTCTTGGCTTGTAGTCGATCAATATCTACATTATTGTAAATGGAAAATGATTCACAAAAATTGTATTCAACGATAAGCTCTTTTTTCGGAAAATATAAGCATCATGACGCGGATACATAGACATATCTGGTTTTGCAATAGGGACTTGACAAGTTTGAACTTTCACATTTTAATCATGGTGAAGTACACGAACGAACAACGCTTACAAATAATTAAAATTTACTACCGAAATTCCGAGTCGGTGAGTGTAACTTTAAGAGCGTTGACGCCAATTTTTTTTTCGTAATTTTCGTCCCAGTAGACAAGCGATTCATAGTCTAGTAAAAAAGTTTGGGTCCACATATTCGCTGCTGGATGTTCCCGCGTAAATGAGACAACAGGTTGGTCGAAATGCCGAGAATATTGCTGCCGTTCAAGCTTCCATCGCAAACGAACAGAACACGTCGATTCCACGGCGTTCTCACCCCAAACCATAACTCCAACAGTGTGATGAACATGTCTTTCAACAAAAAACTGTGGATTCCTCCTTTCACCACGTCGCCTTCTAACCCTGGCACGACCATCGTGCATGCCTAAACAAAATCGAGACTCGTCACTAAAGACAATACTCTTCCATTCCTGATCCCAGAGTGACCGTTGTCTGCACCACTCAAGGCGATTACTTCGGTGTTCTCGAGTTAAAGGGAGGACCCAGTGTGGCCGGTATGAAAACAAGCCAAAACTTCTCATTCGTCGGTAAACACTTCGCATGCCAATAGGTCTTCCGTGTTCTGCAAACCATTCATTTGCAATGGACCTGGTAGTGGAGAAACGGTCCCTTAAGGCCAATAATCTTAGGCGGCGATCTTCACGGTCTGTTGTTCTACAGCGGCGTCCAGTGCCCCTTGCTCTTTGAGTACGGCCTTCTCGAAGCCATGCCTGACAACACCTATCCACAGTGTCTACACTTCTTTGCACTCTAACTGCAATTGCCCGAAAAGAAAGTCCAGCTTCCCGAAGTCCCACTATACCGCCCCTATCAAACTCACTAAGTTGACGAAATCGTACAGGTCTCCGTACTCTAGGCATCGTAACCGATCGTAAAGGATGTCAAGAACCAAAATCCGCCAACGTTGATTCTTTACTGCGGCTGAAATATTCATTTTTAGAGCGTTAGTGAATTAAAAAAAAAGCAGTATAAAAATCGGAATGTCCAATGGATAAGGCTGAAAATTTTTTCACTTGTTATTTACAGTAAGATAAATACATTCACCAACTTTTATTAAAATAAAACCATTTAAACTGGGTGTTCGGATTTATATGTCACTTAGTATACAGGGTTATCCAAATTAAGTGTCCACCATTAGTAACTTTGTTATTAGTGAAAATACAAAGTTGTTTGAATTAGCAAACTAGTAGCATTTTTAACGCTGGTAAAAATGAGAAATAAAAAAAACAATTGAGAGTCGTTATTTTGATTTTTTTCAGTAAAATAACATTTTTTTAAATGGAAACCCCTGTATATTATATTTTTTTCTGTTAAAGCATCAAATTTTAAACAAAAAAGCTTACAATAACTTTTCTCCTAGGTTACAAATTGTTGAAGTTATGGCCTCCAATCTGAAACAATTAAATTGTATCGACAAACTTTATTTTCAACATCAACTTATAATCTTACAAAATACAATAACAATTTTTTTTAAAGAAGATGCTCGAAAACACCACCTTGTTCTTCAATACATTTTTGGGCACGTTTTTCAACTGCTCGAACTGTCTTAAGTATGGTCCTACCATCTATCTGGGTTATCTTTTCCCTAACTGCAGTCTTTAACGCGTCAAGGTTATCGTACCTTCGCTTGTAAATTTGGTTCTTTAAGTAACCCCACAAGAAGTAATCAAGTGGGTTTAGATCTGGTGATCTGGGAGGCCACTGTATTGGGCCATTTGTTCCTATCCACTGATCATTAAAAGTAGTACTTAGAAAATGATAAGTACCTCTGGAGTTGTGGGCAGGTGCGCCATCTTGCTGAAAATGCAGATGATGTCTACTTATAAGATCCAATTCGTCTAAGAAATTAGTCAGAATTTCTGACATAAATTCCACATATCTTTCACCAGTTAGGGTTCCCTCATAAAAGAACGGGCCAACAATTTTTGAACCAATTATACCGCACCAAACGTTGAAACTGAAACGGACTTGTGGGCCTCTTGGATGTACTAACAAAAGATTTTCTCTTGACCAATAATGGTGGTTTTTTCTATTAAACATTCCAGAATTTGAAAAATTTGATTCATCTGTCCATAAAAGGTAACGAAAGTTATTTACATTTTGGCGACAGAAGCTAAGATACCAATGGCAAAAAACAAGTCTTCTCTCTGGATCCCCTGCCAAAAGCGTTTGAACTGGTCGGTACTTATACGGAATAAATTTGTATTTTTTTAAAATCCTTTGAACAGTACCATAACTGAAATTAGAGTCCTTGAGAATATCTGCTATTGAATTCTCACGATAAGCTTCAAAATATCCAATAACTGCAATTTCCGTGGCCTCGCTTATTATGAATTCTTTTTTTGCCCTTGTTTTAGCAAAAACATTTTCGTTGCCCCTAAATTTTCGATAAAGTCTCAGAAAATATCGTTCATACGGTTGAATGCGAGCGGGATATAATTCACTGTAGTATTCTCTTGCTCTCAAGGAGGATTTTCTGCACACTAAATAGCATTCCAACATATCACACTTTTCTTCATGGGAGAACATTTTTCTTTAAATTAATGACACAATAAAGCTTATAAACAAGTATTTACACTAATGTTTGACATTATTTGATTTTATCATTGTTTTCCAAAGCCTTCTAGTTGCGAGTATGTCCAGTTTAACAATTTGTCGCTTATCTTAATGCTGTCAAATCGCGAACGCCATGTTTAATATTATACGTATAATACTGCAAATAATTAAAAATATTTATCGTTATTTTGACTTTATTTTTGACTTTAGCGGAAAAGTCATTATGAACTATTTTGTTTAAAATTTGATGCTTTAACAGAAAAAAATATAATATACAGGGGTTTCCATTTAAAAAAATGTTATTTTACTGAAAAAAATCAAAATAACGACTCTCAATTGTTTTTTTTTTATTTCTCATTTTTACCAGCGTTAAAAATGCTACTAGTTTGCTAATTCAAACAACTTTGTATTTTCACTAATAACAAAGTTACTAATGGTGGACACTTAATTTGGATAACCCTGTATAATATCTAATAACAGAATATGGTACCTTATCTTCCAAATTTTTTCACGATCACGCCTAATGGCGAGGAAAGGGAAATGGATGAAAATGGATACGTTTTCATTAGCCCGATATCTGAATTAGTTTATGACGAGCCCGAAACTCTGTGAACGTCGGGAGCCATTAAAAAGATTAATACGACACATACGTCATTTTTCAAGCTCGATACGTACCTATATCCACGTGCGCACAGGACAAGAAATAAATTATAAACGATCATATATATGGAAAAAGTTTGGATTTGAATTGGAATCCCATCCGTTATCTTTTTGAGACAAAGGTGTCGTCCAGCTAGCGGCAACCGAGGCCATTTATCAAGCAAGCTGCGACGTAACATCAGCTCGAGGGCAGATATTCATTATTCATTTGGATTTGGAGTGTTCTCAGATGTGTCGTTAATTTTCTATGGGCGCATTATCTCAGAAGGAGGATAGGACTTTTTGGTTGTGCGATTAAGTCAGTAGTCTGGAATCTCATATACATATACAAATTCAATAGACTGTATGGTGCATTTATTCAATGATAATTTATAAACTTGAATATGGCGGCCAGAGAAAATTTTACTTCCCATGTCGCTGGAGAAGATTTATTGTAGCCGCGAGAAATGTTGAAGTAGAGATGATGTTTTCTTGCGTGCTATCTGACATGTATATCACGAAAATGCTTATGCTTATTTCCGTCTATCGGCCGAAGAAAATAGAAATCGGTCAAACCCCGCTTTTTGGAGTTCCACACGCACCTGATCATTTATAGAATTTTTTTGTAGGCGCTAAATTTATGGTTTGGGGTTGCAGGGGGTGGACTAAGGTGTATCTCAATTTTTTGAAGGTAGTCTACTTGTTCACTTCAAATATCGACAATTCTATTGATATATAGAATTTCTCGTATATTAAGGCCCAATTTCACCAACAAAAGTCCGATATTCTCCACCTATAGGGTAACAGGCCGTCAGATACAGCGAATGAGCTTCAAGGTCCAACCAACAAATTTTAGCAACCAATAGCTATGAAATGTTGAAAACAAAATACTGTCAAAGTATGAGATGACAACTTGTCATTGAAACAACACCAGCTTATTGAATTTTAAGAAATTACATATAATTCAGTCAAAATTTTAAGAAAAGATTGATTTTTGAATTAAATTCATGTTTTAATTACCATTGTTGATTTTGTATTCATGTTTATATTATTTTCTTCAATTGATATGTGATACTGGGTGTTTTTTCCTATAAACCTCTTGCACATTCATTCATTTATTTGCCGTTCATCAGAACCATTATGGCACCTTAGATTGATATTCCCACAAAACCATCCATAAAGTTGAATATTTTTCGTTGTTCAAGAACTGAACAAACATCCACACTATATTCACAGCGATTAAGAAATTTCCAAATATATGCCTTAAAGCTACCAGCAAACCTAAAACCTGCAAAAAAAACTACAAATTTGCCACATTTTTGTTTTTTCACGAGTACACATTCTAGGTTATATTTATATTAGACATTATTTGAATACAGATGACTATAGCATTTCAAGGAGTGACACATGTGTGGGATCTGTCAACTCTTGGTACCAGTCACAAAACATATACTCTGAAGGTTTAATTCCATGCTATTCAATGACAACACGGTGACTTGTGTGGTTATCAGCGGCCATTTTGTGAGGGTGCGACAGGGTTGCCAGATTGTGCATTAATCTGTTGAAATATACTCTACTATGCTTTATAAGACTATTCGTGACATTTTTCCCAAAATCATTGCACAACCCAAGAAATGCAAATGAAAATTTAAATTTATTTCCATGACGCCGCAATATAGCTCCGTCGGTACCTTGGGTTATACATCTTGACAGTAGGGATGTTCGATACGATCCTATTGTGTGTCTACCAATAAATGCCCTGACGGGTCCCTGGGCGAGAAGAATTTGTGTCCCTGTCAAATCCTCATATTAGGGTTGTACACAAGGTATAAGCTTTATGTATCCCCAAAGCGGAAGTTTTTTTTCCACCCTTTAGAAAGACTTTAATGTCTGCACATGCCTACTCTGTGTTTCCTTCCATTTAAATAACCACGAGTATCTCAATAAAGATGAAGTTCCTGGCTAATGGGACTAGATCCTAGTGCCAATAAAAAAAAAAGGTTGGTAAATTCGAGAGTGCCATGCATTAACAAACGTCCAAATCTGCTGCCAAATTTAACAGCTAGAAAATCGACCTATTATTTGTCGCATTCCCACCCGCTGAGGGGGATAACGGATTGTTAAATGTCAACCTACAACATATATCAAAATACATGAAAGTTGTCCTGTTTTTCGATAAGGTATTTTTTCATTGGTCCATAATATTAATGTTGGTGAAATCGGCCCTAAGCCTTGAAACTTAAAACTAAAAATAAAATGATTTATATGAAATGATGGTAAAAGGTTTAACAGTCACTGCTATATATATTTCTGTTTTTAGGCATCTCACATTGATAAAACGTCTTTTGATGTTGAGAAATACATATATTTATTCTAAATGTGCTTTTGATGAACAACTTCCAACGAATACTGTAGAGAAAGTTAGATGGCTATACTGTATGAAATATGCATTCGAACTAGAAGAAATCAATGTTGCCAACTTTCTCTGACTGTAAAGGTGTTGGTGTTGTGTCGCTCAACAACTTTGCAATCAAAACAGCGTGTTGAAAGTATTGCTTACTCCACGTATATGAAACTTCTAATTCCTCCGAGGTCCTGTAACATGACTCATGTAAGAATTTTAAATTCATTCTGAATTCCAGCGAATACTTAGAAATTCTGATATGCACGCCGACACGGAGCAGCTGTTAGCGATGCTGACATTGCGGTTTTTCCCGGCTTCCGAGAAAACGAATTGCGCAAAAAGTAAGTATTCCTACCGGCATTCGGGAAACTTGGCACTGAAATATATGAGCACTATAATAAATTACACTGTAACAGCAAAAGCAGAATGGCACTCGGTCACAAGAAGTGACAGGTGTGCTATGGAATTTGTGTAAGATGTATGGCCTAGCTTCAAGTGGATCGTTGATGTTTTGTATATAAATGATTAGAGCTTACTTTAGGTTGGAAGTACTAAGTAGTATCATATATCTTAGGACACAGGACATACGTTAGTTGATCCCTATGCTCCACCTCCGGCCTCTTTGCAAGAAAGCTAAACTGAATCCAAATTCAAGATGAGATAATATAATAACAGCTAGCGGGTGATCTCTCGGTAACAGGTGGGGACAACGCCTCTTATTGGTCAATTCGCCATTAAATTTCAAACGGCCGCCTGGCGGAATAATGCGCGGGGCAGGAGCAGGGCAGGCAGAGTTGCACTCAGGCCACCGTCCGTCCCGTGTATCACTGCGTGCTCGTGTTTTCGTATTCAACTTGCTTGGTTGTTGTTGTTAAGTGTATTTGAGTAATTTGTTAAGTTTCTGTTTCTGTTAAATACTGTCATCCTTGTTTTATAACACGTTGGTGGTAGTCTATCAATCGGAGGTATCTCTGAATGCGGCCCTGTACGCCGTCCTTGCTTTTGGCAATCACGCATCCATTCTATCTTGGGTGTAAATACACTATACATTTAATTTTTATGCTTCGTTTCCCTGCTATTACGTATGCATCGAAGAAAGACACTAAACCAAAACAGTGATCATCGCGTGATACATTTCAAGAGAGAGAAAGAGCATAACTGTTATTGGGCAGAATAGGTCGAGCCCCCATACAGAACCAATGACACACCAGAGGGTGGAGTGGGGGACGTTACGACCATGCATGCAGGTTGGCCCGGTGGCTGGCCGTTGATGATATATATATTTATACAGTACAGAGTTGGCATCAGATTTATCTCCCAGAGACTGAAACACATGAGGAGACGTTGTAGCAAACCGCAGGTCACGCACAACACATGGCCTACCGAGACGCTGATGAGTCGGGCCACGCGGAGGTTAGGGTTTAGTGGGTATTAGGTGGTCTCCTCAAGACAACCTGGAGTCCCACACACGCCGTAGCTCGGGCTATGGTATGGTGCATAAACGCATTCCCCCCTCACCAAAAAAAAAAAACAGATTTATACTGGTATTACTGTGTGCTTATTAGACTTGTCAGTTGAATTTCTTAGAACTCAAAAGAGATATGGAAATGAAAGATATAAAAAAAATTATAATAACAACCACTCACCGACAAAAACTGTCCATTGTTCAAATATTATCAGGAACAACAAAACTTAAGGATACTTTTTGAAAATTCAAGTTCATCTTTTGATACTCCTATCTCTAAAGATTACCCAAGTATTGCAACAAATATAGCACAAAAGGTCGATGCACTTAATTTATGTACACAAAATTCTGATGCAAAATTTCGAATTTTCAATATGAACATAAGGAGTATAAAACACAACATTGATTACTTAAAAATACTACTCGACCAAATATGGTACAATTTTGATCTAATAGTTTTAACTGAAACGTGGCAAGTGGTTGATATTTCCTGCTTCAATCAGCAGGGATACGACACGCTGTATAACTTTGGCACTGATAACCAAAACGATGGGGTGATAGTTTTTGTAGGAGATAAACTTCAATATAGTCATGATCCAAATTAACCATAACAAAATTGAAGTTTCTGCAATTTATCGTCCGCCATGTTCAGAACCCCACGAGTTTTGAAAGAATATCGAATTTTTTTTCAAAATCAAAATAAAGTTCATTTAAAGCAACATATTTTCTTGGGAGATGTCAATATATATATTTTGGACGATGATCCCATCACAAATGAATACTTGAATATATCAAGTAACGGATTTCTGTCCTATATAAACCTACCTACAAGGTCCATCAGTGGCACATGTATAGATCACTGCTTTGTGAAAGACCTATCCAACAAAATTACTTGTATACCAATAATCCTAGAAAGCGATATTACTGACCACTTCTCCACTATTTTACTGATATCTTCAAATGAAAAACATTCTAACATCCCTACCGTTAATAACAACCAGGAAAATTACAAATTTTTTGTCGACAATTCAAAACTAATATCAAATATCAAACAAGAATCCTGGGAACAATTATACTCTATAAATAATATAGACAAAGCAACGGGACTGTTCATAGAGAAAATAAAAAAACTAATAGATATTAGTACCAATAAAGTAATAATTAGTCACAAAGAGAAAAGCAGAAATGCCTGGATTACCAAAGGATTAATAACATCGGCAATAGAAAAAGAAAGGCTGTATAATGTAATGATACTAACTACAATACCGACTGCTACAACCAATATAAAAATAAATTTATAGAGCTTGCAAGGCAAACCAAACGAAAACATTACCTAAATAAATTGAATAATAACTTAAATGATCCTAAGCGGCTTTGGACAACTATTGATGAGATTACTGGGCAAACAAAATTTAAAGAGTGTGTCACTGAGTTAAATACAACATCGGGAACAGTATTAAACAATACTCAACAAATATGCAATGAATTTTTACAATTGTTACTGACATAGGCTAAAATTTAGCAAGTAATATACAAGCAAATGTACAAAATACTCAGCCTCCAAAAACACCTTTGAACTCATTTATTTTAGGTAAAGTCGAGCAATGTGAAGTATACACCACTGTTATGTCCTTAAAAAATCCAAAAAGTCCTGGGTTCGACGGTATGAAAAGCGAGCATTTGAAAATTATAGCCGAGGACGTAACAGAACCACTGACTTACCTAATCAACAAATGCCTTGAATCTGGCATATATCCCTCAATTTTAAAAAAAGGTAATATAATACCCATACATAAATCAGGAACAAAAACAGATGTTAACAACTATAGACCAATATCAATAATATCCAGTGTAGCAAAGGTTTTTGAAAAAGTTTTATCTACTAGAATGATTCGATACCTCACAAAATTCCAAATTTTAAGTGAAAATCAATATGGATTCACAGAAGGGAAGGCTACATCGGACGCAATAACTAAAATTGTAAATCAAATACATCAAAATATTGATAACAGAATCCCTTCAATCTGCATTTTTGTTGATCTAAAGAAAGCTTTCGACACAGTTAATCACTAATTATTATTAGAAGCATTGGAGAGAATTGGTTTCAGAGGAAACGCGTACTCACTGGTCGAAAATTATTTGTCAAATCGCCCACAATATATGCAGATATCAGGTTCGTTTAATAAGTAGTATATTAAGTGTGGTGTCCTACAAGGAACTGTATTAGGTCCGCTGTAATTCAATATATATTTAAATGATATTTTCCAAATTAATTGTGTTGGCGAAATAACCAGTTTTGCAGATGATACTGCAATATTGTATGAAGGCACTGACTGTTCTTATCTGAAAAATGTAATTGAAAATGATTTTATCAAAATTATTGGGTGGTTTAACAGTAGAAAATTAAGCATTAACTATTCTAAAACACATTTTTTTACCATTTGGATCTTATGCTAGACATCTGCCAAATTACACAAATTTCTCCTTCAACATTAATGATCAAAAAATGCAAATTAATAGAGTGCCCAACATAAAATACCTTGGAGTGGTCTTCGTTACTCACTTACGATGGGACATCCATGTCAATTATATTTTAAAGAAAGTTAGGTTTGTATCCTACAAAATTAAATACCTTGGGAATATATTGACAGAAAAATATCTTCGAACAGTATACCATGCACTGATTGAGCCTCATCTCACATATGGTATATGTTCCTCACATATCTATAATTTAGATGATTATTCTAAAAATGATATTTAATAAACCGAAACTTTGTCCCACTGACAAATTATACGCAGATATTCGAATGTATGATATAAGACAGCTTTATTTCTTACACAGTATCACTCACTACTATAAATTTGTAAGCACCGACCAAAAAATTAAACATAATCATTATACAAGGTACAAGATTCGTGGCACAGTAGTTCCTCATCCGCATAAATCTATAATGAAGCGATCATATCTCTATTTAGCGCCTAAATTTTATGAAATTATACCTAAAGACTTAAAAGATTTACGTTTCGGAAATTCTTTCAAAATTAAATTTAAAAAAGTGGCTACATTCTATATCTAGGACTGAAATTCATATACTCATAAATACGAACATCAAGTAAATACATAATCTACTGTAGCTAATTTTTGTCCTTTTTTGTCATTTGCATTCTACAGCTGCAACTTAAAATAATTATTGGTCCATGTACAGGCGATGCCCTCTATTGGACCTGTTTTGATTTTGTATTTATTTACTCATATTGTTTGTTATCTTTGTACATTGAGTAAATAAATATCATTATTATTATTAAAGATGTCTTCCACAATACCGCCATAATGAGAATTGTACACAATTTTTTCTTTCGTAATGAATGACTTGGATGGTACATTAAACGACAGTAAGGCGGATCTAAAAAATATTTTTAAAGGTCCATATGTTGAATTTATAATTGCCCGCTCAAAAAACTGCTGGGGAGGGAAGGGATGTGCTTAGAAAGATAGTATAAAATTTAAGAACGGGGGCCGATCGAAGATTGAAATAGGCTCGACTGCAAACTAAAAAACTGGTTCGAAATTTACTTAAGCTCGTATACTTTGTGGGGCACGGATCCGCCCCACACTGAGACTACGACTACGACTCTTATGACTTAATGGGAATCACCATTTACGCTTTTCCAGCTTTCATCCATTATTTCCTGCAACTGCTATCAACAGTGTGAAATGGAGTATCCATATAGTACCTAAACAAACCTCAAGAATAAAATTGGTAGATTCTCAAAAATGCTTCGTTTTTTTAGATTCAGCGTGTCAAACTTTTTCAAGAAACACTTTACGTAAAGAAGTGATAACCTCGGCATGGCATTGCGTCGAAAGAGGTGCAAAATATGCATTACTTTCGAAAAAGTCCTCTGCTCATTTTTAAACAGGATAAAGCAGCCAGCTGAAATTTGAGTTGATGAAACTGAAACATGTATACAATATTTTAGCGCACAAATGGTAGTCGACAATTTCAAAATGACGGCTGGGTACCAACGCGGAACATTTTTTCAAGTATGATATCTCATTTTAAAGCTCCCCATAAGAGTGCTTTACGTATCTACCACACAGAAACACTATCATTCAAAATGGCACAATTATCAAGTTGTGAGAGATTAAATGTACAATCCTCCATTTTGAAAGACAGCAAATTTATTTCAAGATTTCGCCAGCTTAGAATTTTCAAGTGTTATTTTTAGGTTAAAACATAGTATTCAGATATCAACTCCGTCATCTCAACGTGCAAACTATATCTGTTTAAAAAATGGTGGCTGTATAAAGGTTCATCTACAAAAAAATAGTCTTATATTGGCCGTCAAGATCAAACAAAATTTACAGCGACTGGCCGAGAAATGTTTCTATCCCAGATTTCCAATGCGTTTCCGCAATTTTTGTCAAAACACACCAATCTCTTAATCTTTCAGTTTACCTGTTTGAATGGTGATTATGGTGATTATCTTCTTCTGGCTCCTCTTTCAAAAAAGAAGGCTGCAGGCTGAACCGCCTGCGGAATTGGTGCCTGCCCTTCATCAAGGCCCTTCTAGTCGTATCAGGATGATATTTCTGCTCAGCTTTAACACGTCACTGAAACAAAATAACAGTTATTAGTGACCCGAATGAATTAGAAAGATCTGTTTGCTAATCATCTGTGTGACCACAGCCAACCGTGTACAATGTTGTTTCATGCTTTTTAGCAATCATCAGTGCGGTATAGACTCCCCCACAAACTTAGAGATTTACGTTCGACAAGTCAACTAAGGACTGGAAAAATTGAATCAAAGGATCTAAAGTTTTCTGATGATGGACAGCAGACGGGGCAAAAAGTCAAGAGCGTGATATGCTTTCAGTCTCTATTTAGGATCGTGAACTATTCACACGGTCACGGTTCAGTACAATCCTTGGGGCTGACCATGACGGAACTTCTAGTTGAAAGTTGTGCAGTCTTGAGTTCAGTTGGAGAAGTCAGGTGAAGAGTTGAGAAATCAGACAAAAGCATTATCATGTGCCTCGCTGAAGACTATAACGCCTGAAAAACAAACGTGTTTGATGGCAATCGTGAGCGGTCATGGACTTTCTTTCTATCGATGGCGTCAGAGGAAAGCTTGCGACACCTTGTCTAGAAAGATATAATAATAATAAGCTACAAGTTGTATTGAGACAGATTCATCCTTACAGACAGAACTACCCCTGCAAATAGACCAGACCTAATATTATGGGATATTGAACAAACAAAAAGTTTCGATAGTAGACTTCGCAGTTACCAATGACAATAATATAGAGTCAACTGCCAGAAACAAGGTAGAGAAATATAGGGAGCTAGCTCAGAACCTCAAAGAGCAATGGGCCTCGCACAAGTAGAAATGTTAAAGAAATATCTATTGAAACTGGATCTTATGATCTTATGTGTGTTTGGATATCCCATACTCTGTACTAGAGTAAAGGATATGAACCCCGGGAGGGGGGGGGGGAGGAAGAAAACGAAGAAAATAATAATAAGAATAAATAGCGGCTATTGTCCAACAATTAAGGAAATCATTTAGAATCCTAAATAAATCAAACTAACAGAAATAGAAAACATACAAAAAGCAGGTGATTCCATGTAAAGGAAAAAACAAGTAAAAAAAAAGAAGCAAGAGACATACCCAACTAACAATTATCACTCCTATTAGAGTTGCAAGAATGATTATACAGTATTCCTTAAACAGCATTGTATACTGTAAGAACATTAGCAAAACCCTCTTAGAACAGCTATACAAGCGGAATGGGCACACCTAATATGACACTTCAGTCATTTAAGAGGTTAAATAAGGGCTGCAGGTAACAGTTATAAAACAAAAGTGTAAGCCTCTTGCAGCCGCTATAGGACATTTGCGTCAGTGCAAGATTCAGTTTTTGTCAACTATACAACCATTCTCTTACGAGATTCTACTTTATTGCAACCAAACTATTTCCTATGTATTGTATAGACGAAGTGAAGAATATATAACTAATACATTACAGTCATCTTGTTTACTTACATATCGGCCATTGTGAAGTTCATACACAGGTATATGATAAACTTCTACACTTTGATATAGGGCTATTGAATTACTTGCGCAGCAAATTTTATTGTGATTATCGTGCAAATTAGTTACCCAATTTCTACGGCCTTCGTATTCGATTCATATTTTGACAATGATCAAAAGTATGTCTAGATTTTTAAGATGGAAAACTGTACTTATCTGCGTTAAATCTTCCACAAATCCTATATTTAGACACAATTGCACTAATGTTTATCACTTTATATCTGTAATTTCGAACTGAAACATAATTATTTAATATTATATAGAGGAATAAATGTTTGCCCAATATGGCGGGTGGTTGTGTACAGTCATGGCATCGTCCATGTTGTCTTTAGGTTATTAGAATATTTTGGTGTTGCCTGGCATTTTAACAAAAATATGACAGCAGAAAGTTAGGTTATGGTGAAGTTGTTTACCAACATATTTAGCATATGTAACAGTTGTATAAGTGCTTCCGTTGGGAGCAATTTGTTGGCTAATGTAGTAAATTGCACAGCAAAGCAACACGGCTCGGGTTTGTTTTATAAACGTTAGCATGGGTGCCACAACACAACCATTTTGACTAACTTGCAAATATGTCATATGAAATAGTTGTATAAACGTTTATGCAACTGTTAAAAATTTGCCCTATAAGGTGTTGTATAACTATGCTATAGGAATATTTTAAACACCTCATTTTAGAGCAAATATGTTGTAGAAAGAAAATTTGCATTCCACACAACGTTAAGCCAGCATTTTGGTGTTCAGGCAACAACAATAGAGAGCTTTTATGGCTGAACGGTTCTTTTACCAAAGGCTTATACCACTACTTTGCTAGTTGGGTATTTCACTCAAGTGAGAAACATATAAATTATTTAAATCATTTCTAGCTACTCCTAGAATGCTGTTCAAACTGTCATCATTAATTTATATCCTAACAATTAGATGTGGCATTGAAGGTTTCACACATTACATATATAGGTGGTTTCAAATATAAATTTGTGCGAGCCATGTTATAACAAAAGGTTTTAACGGTACGAGTTTGAACAGAAAGGTCATCAGCTTAGTTTAGTTGAGCCACAATCTGATAAGCATCAATTTGATTGTGTAGCAGTTTATTCACACTTCTTTCACAGCTGTAAAGACTGCATTCAAAACCTAGACAATAATAAATTTTCAGATATACCCTACTCAGAATTTGAATTTTGAAAGATAGACATTTTAGAAATGTTCAAAAGACGTAGTTGTCAATTGGGCTCCAAATCAACTATGCATATTCCAGTTTCAAACTAATGTATGCAGAATACAAAACCAACAGTAATTTTAGGCGGCTGAACCCCCTACAGTTTCTCACAATAAAACCGTGCGCCCTTGAAGTTCGCTCTCCTTTTGAACTATGCGGGGTGAAGAATTAAGGGTATGGTCGAAAGCTACTCCCAAATCCTTAATTGAGTTATAACAATTTATGTAAACATCCCCAATCTTACAATTAAATTTGCCAACAGACGTTTTCGTGGAAAAGCTGACTACACTACATTTAGACGCATTAAGAAACAAATTATTCTCATAGTATCAAGGTACTAAAGTACCAATATCACGCTGGACTGCAATACAATCAGCCTCAGACTCAATAATCCTGGATAATTTTAAATCGTCCGCAAGGATGTGTTCATTGCAACTTAAATACTACTCAATATCATCAATAAATAAGGTAAACAATAGAGGACCAAGGTTTGAACCCAGAGGATCTCCCGATTTATTTACATACTGGTACGACCTGAAGCCAATGAAGGTAATATTCCTTCCTTTCACAAAGATAGTTTTGAATAAGCGCTAAAGCTGATGAATGGAATCCATAATGTTTGTATGTCTATCTAAACTCATGCCATGGGCCACCCTATCGAAGGCAAAATCAGTATAAGATGCTACATCTAGTTGACCTTGTCGAAGACACATTCAATAGCAAACTGGGTAAAGATTATTAAATTAGTTATTGTGGATCTCTTACTAAGAAACCCTTGCTGAAAAGGGCTCAAAGATCCATGAACTGCGGAGTAAATTCTACTAAGCAATAAATATCTCCAGCGAGTTGAGAAACTTTGACAATATTGTCACCGCTATATAATGGGTGATTTTTTTGCTAGTACCTTTTTGGCAACACTGTTTTTGACAGATGACATGTGAATCATGTCTTGTGTCACTGTCAAAATTGTTCAGTTTGGTCTATAATTTAACCATGAATCGACTTACGAACGCAAAACGCTTGCAAATTATTGAATTTTACTATCAAATTCATATTATTTATTTATTATTCATTCAGACGTAGAGTGAGAACTGAAGAAAATATTGCGGCTGCATCCGCCAGTGTTAGTGATGACCGTGAAATGTCGATTCGCCGCCGTTCGCAGCAATTGGGCCTCTGTTAGTCCACTACGTGGAAAATTTTGCGACAGGATTTGGGTGTAAAACCTTATGAGATACAGCTGGTGCAAGAATTGAAGCCAACGTTTCCAATTTGGTAAATGGGCGCTGGCAAAGTTGGAGGAAGGTTTTTATTTTATTTTTATCGAAAAATTGTGTTAAGCGGCAAAGCTTCTCGTTGAATGGGTACGTGAATAAGCAAAATTGCCGCATCTGCAGTGAAGACCAGCCAGAAACATTGCAAGAGCTACCAATGCATCCCGAAAAAATCACTGTTTGGTATGGATTATGGGCCGGTGGCATCATCGGGCCGTACTTCTTCAAAGACGACAATGGCCGGAACGTAACTGTGAATGGCGAGCGCTACCGTGCGATGATAACAAACCTGTTTTGCCCAAAATGGAAGAGCTGGACTTGGCTGACATGTGGTTTCAACAAGACGGTGCCACATGCCACACCGCACACGAAACAATGGCCCTACTGAGAGGCGAGTTCGGTGAACAGTTTATCTCACGTTTGGGGCCCGTGAATTGGCCGCCTAGATCGTGTGATTTAACGCCGTTGGACTATTTCTTGTGGGGCCAATATTGAAGCATTTATTCGTGAGATACCGGCCGATATGTTGGAGAAACTGTGCCAAAATTGGACCTTGCGCATGGGCCATCTAAAGCGGAGCCGCGGCCAACATTTACATGAAATAAACTTTAAACATTAAATTATATCGACCGTTCCAACGACTCAAATAAAGATTTAATCTTTTTTTCAAATTTTCTGTGTTTTTTTTGAAAATCAAATCCTACACCTCTTAAAAAATCACCCGTTAGTTTTTAATATCAGTACTATCCCCTGATCTGTGTCGCTTTGGAAGGTTCCCAAATATCAGGAAGTGTATTAGTTACTATAGCGAGATGTTTTTTTAACAAGACATGAATACAATCTTTGACTATGAACGAGGGGATGTTGTCTGTGCCTGTTACTTTATTCTTAAGTTTTTTGGATGCAGCAATAATCTAAATGTCATTGAAAAGTATGCTAACTCGACGAATAGGATTCCTGCATTCAGTAAAATCATTTCGAGTAAATGGATCAACCAAAACACTACTAGAAAATCTGCAAATGCATCGACATCGTTCAGTCAGACGTCATGGAGGCAGGCTCGCACTAGAGAGCGTAGCTTTTTAGAGATCGTGGAAAGGAAAACTCCATTCTATCCAAGACGACAAACGAAAGCAATGTTTGAACACTAGTGTGGGAGGATGATCAAGTGTGCAGTGATCGACATTATTTTCAAACACAATAGCATTTGAGTAACGAACGACAATGCCATCAGGGTGACCTTCGGAGTATATCAGTGTGTTCCGATGTGTTGTCTGCAATGTGCGTAGGTTCGCTCAGTGCTAATCCGGAACACATCGCATGATATTGACAGCTTGGTGATAAGACCGCAACGTATGTTCTCGATTAATTAATCTATACATCTTGGCTTAAGCTCCTCATCGCTAAGGTTTGCTTATACTCGCTGGCTTTACCTTGAGCTCAACTGTATAAGGTGTACATTTAGCCAGATGAGACAAGCTAGATTGGACCTGAGGCTATGCACTAATTACAACAGCATCATTACTACTGACTGCTATCAGGTTCGATCGTTAATGCCTGATTTCACTGTTGACCCGCGGAAATGAAATTTGAGCAATGCGTTTTTGAAGTACTGCATCTAATGGATATGTCGATTTTTGATAAAAACTAGGAAAAAGTTATACGATTTGTGTAACTCTCATAACAGATGCGTCATATATCACCTGGTCTGGGACATGAAAACATACTCGACAGAAGCGGTGAGTGAGAACACATGCACAAATAAACATTTATAAAAATAATATTACATAAACATTACGTGACACATGTCATCAAAGAGAGGGAGCTTAATTTTCCTTTTAAGCTGGGATGATAGAGTTTTCATAGCTGAGGTACTTTTTGTACAAATTGTGTGCCAAAAATGAAAAGCACTTCATGGATTGTGTTGTTCGGTGCCGAGACAAGTCAAGGGATGATATATGCAAGAGCGCAGATTTGCTGAGTGATGATCAGTAAGCTTGTTTTTCAAATAAACAGGCATTTCATGCATCAAAATACTGTGGATCAATCATAAAACATGCGATATCCATCTTTGTCGAGTAGTAGGCCATTGAAGATTTTTAATATTAACAGGTATAGTCTCCTGCCTTTGATTACCTACCTAAACTGAACCTTATGCAGCTGCTTTGCACTTTTTGGAGTCTATATGCCTCTCTCTCCGTATTTAACTTTACCGCGAATAAGGGAGTCACACACATGTGACATCATTATGTTGAAAGAAGTCTATTGTGACTCTTGCAATGTGGTCGGGCATTATCTTGTTGGAAAGTTGGATCTGCCAGGGCGATCTTCACGGTCTGTTGTTCTACGGCAGCGTCCAGTGCCCCTTGCTCTTTGCGTACGGCCTTCTCGAAGCCATGCCTGACAACACCTAACCACAGTGTCTACACTTCTTTGCACTCTAACTGCAATTGCCCGAAAAGAAAGTCCAGCTTGCCGAAGTCCCACTATACGGCTCCTATCAAACTCACTAAGTTGACGAAATCGTACAGGTCTCCGTACTCTAGGCATCGTAACCGATCGTAAAGGATGTCAAGAACCAAAATCCGCCAACGTTGATTCTTTACTGCGGCTGAAATATTCATTTTTAGAGCGTTAGTGAATTAAAAAAAAGCAGTATAAAAACCGGAATGTCCAACTGATAAGGCTGAAAATTTTTTCACTTGTTATTTACTGTAAGATAAATACATTCACCAACTTTTATTAAAATAAAACCATTTAAACTGGGTGTTCGGATTTATATGTCACTTAGTATATATATATATATATATATATATATATATATATATATATATATATATATATATATATATATTGACATGATCATGGACGCACAGGTTCTCATCAAATGTGATGCCCAAGTTGCGAACCGATGTGTTGGGACGAAGTTATCACCTCCAATACACAGCTCGATTCACTATCGAATTTGTTGAATTTAGATTCAGTTATGATAGCCGACTTTCTAAAGTTGATGCATAAGCCTTGTTTGTTGAGCCAAGCACTCATACCATAGCAATGCCACACCACAGGACTGCTTTCTTTGGTAATAGTTTTTCATACAATGCCTTCAAATTGTATAAGTCTTTGGCAGTAAATAAATTTAAACCAGAAGTTAGCATGTACATATTGAGCAATGGAAATGCTATCACAAATCAATCATCATTTGTCGCGCTTTCTCATTGTTTTCATCTATACTAAGTGACATATAAATCCAGTTTAAATGGTTTTATTTTAATAAAATTTTGTATAAGTACTTAATGAAGCATAATAAGTAAATGATAAAAATTTCAAAATGATTGCACTGCTTTAAAGCCCTTTGACCTTTAATAATGTGTGGATGCACCCTGATGTGCTATGCATGCTTCTGATCAGGTGGTCAATGTCCTCCTGTGGTATCTCATTCCTGGCAACCACCAACTCCTCTCGAAGCGCTTCTAGAGTCTGAGGAGGACGTGGCAAAATGAGCAATCTCCTACCCATCATATCCCACACGTGCTCAATTGGGGATAAGTCGGGAGATCTTGGTGGGCATGGTAACAATGTGACATCATTATGTTGAAAGAAGTCTATTGTGACTCTTGCAACATGTGGTCGGGCATTATCTTGTTGGAAAGTTGGATCTGCCAGGGTGTCAAGATAGGGTAAAAGATGGGGTTCTAGAACTTCGTGGATATAACGCTGCGCGTTCATGTTACCTCTGATGAAGATTAAAGGTCACCTGGGACCATAAGCTATAGCACCCCAAACCATAAGTCCAACAGGTGATGAACATGTCTTTCAACAGAAAACTGTGGATTCCTCCTTTCACCACGTCGCCTTCTAACCCTGGCACGACCATCGTGCATGCCTAAACAAAATCGAGACTCGTCACTAAAGACAATACTGTTCCATTCCTGATCCCAGAGTGGCCGTTTTCTGCACCACTCAAGGCGATTACGTCAGTGTTCTCGAGTTAAAGGGAGGACCCAGTGTGGCCGGTATGAAAACAAGCCAAAAATTCTCATTCGTCAGTAAACACTTCGCATGCCAATAGGTCTTCCGTGTTTTGCAAACCATTCATTTGCAATGGACCTGGTAGTGGAGAAACGGTCCCTTAAGGCCAATAATCTTAGGCCGCGATCTTCACGGTCTGTCGTTCTACGGCGGCGTCCAGTGCCCCTTGCTCTTTGCGTACGGCCTTCTCGAAGCCATGCCTGACAACACCTAACCACAGTGTCTACACTTCTTTGCACTCTAACTGCAATTGCCCGAAAAGAAAGTCCAGCTTCCCGAAGTCCCACTATACGGCCCCTATCAAACTCACTAAGTTGACGAAATCGTACAGGTCTCCGTGCTCTAGGCATCGTAACCGATCGTAAAGGATGTCAGGAACCAAAATCCGCCAACGTTGATTCTTTAGTGCGGCTGAAATATTCATTTTTAGAGCGTTAGTGAATTAAAAAAAGCAGTATAAAAACCGGAATGTCCAACTGATAAGGCTGAAAATTTTTTCACTTGTTATTTACAGAAAGATAAATACATTCACCAACTTTTATTAAAATCAAACCATTTAAACTGGGTGTTTGGATTTATATGTCACTTAGTATATTTTTAAATCCGTTATTGTCGCACTTATTTCTGTATTTTATCGTTGAAGTCTTTTTATTATGAACTTTCCAAATTGTATCCAGTTTGTGGGAAAAAGTTTTAACTGTATGCTTGCTATTACTTACCTTTTACCAGACACATTGTACGAGTATATGAAATTTGTAAATTTTTCTGTTTTAAAAGGGTAATGTGTACCTATCATCGGCATAGGTATCTAATTTGCACCGTCTAGTAACTTGATCTGTGTCCGCTACATATAGAGAAAACAAAATAGGTCCAAGAATAGACAATGGAAATAACCTTCTGAGTACGTTCGTGTAAATAACTCGGAAATCATTTGATCGAATTATCCGAGAAACCAATTTATTTTATATACCGAAGCAGCCGCGTAAGCAGAAGCCTAAATGCCGGGATACCGCGGCTGCAGTGGTGATCCCAAAGAAATTTGAATAATAAAGCTTTGCAAAAAGTAATTCGTGGTTCAGGCAATCAATGGCCTTACTGGGATCTATTGTGATAACAGTATTAACGTCAGCTTTATCTATTGTCGTCACGAAGTCGTCGCGGATATCGATAGCATTGGAAGGATACTAATTGGTGTATAATCAGCAGCTTATTCCAAAGCATTAATTTTAGCAAAAGGCCTAACACATGCAGCATTTAAAATGTTCATGCGACTAGTTAACTATATGAGTAATTGCTTTTGGAGGAAACAATAGAACTAGCATATTTAAATTTAAACCATCTAGTTCAACCGCCTGAGATTTTATTTTATTGATAATCTCTAATATTTTTTCGTCCGCGACCGGTTTCACCCGAATCAAGTTATCTATAGATGGTGAAACATTGCTATTGTAATGAGTGGGGCTGTTATCCAGAGAATTATCTGTAATGGAACCTAGAAAATGCTTATTCAAAAAATCAGGTGGCAATGTGCATTCTGCAATATCGTTATCAGGATTGTGTACAGCTAGTTGTTTGATGGTTCGCCACTAATCACGGGAACTCGTACTTTATTTTAGCTGCATTTGATATGGGCCTTTTTTCTCTTCTCATGGAAGTTGTTACAAAATTTCAGAGTTGTTTATAATGAACCCATTTTATACTGATCAATGATCAGCTCTGCAGAATAGGTATCACTTACCGCTTTTTTATTTTTTATACCTGTATATGCATTGGTCCTCAGTCTCATAATAACCCCCAACTATACTACAACTATTTAAAACTGTAATGACTCATACGCGTGATCAACACGTGATCAGAGCTCGATCCCGGCTTCCTTCCAGTACAGCCGTATAGCGTACGACATATGTCGTTTCTGTGGCTTTGCGGTGGTCAACAGCACAGACAGAGATGGAAATAATGGCTGATTGTTCTCCGCCGGTAGAACCAATGAAATCAAAGACGCGCCTCGACCGGCAGACTCATAGGCGTCGGCAACGCATTGGAACGTGTTTCGTTGAGCGATCGCGTATTGTGTGTTTTTATAAGAATTCTTGTGTGATTGTTATTGTTGTGGTTTCTGTGGTTACTGTTTTGGTTATACTTAACCATGGAGAGTACAAATGGTACGAGTGAAAGTACTGAAAGCCAGGGAACAAGTAGACGGCTTCGTAAAGCACTGAAGAGGGACGCGAAAGAAATCGTGCTCAACGTGTTCAATTATTATCTGAACAGAACTATGTCGCAGGGAGATGCACTCGCGCGTTGTGAAAGTATGACAGGCGTTCCAGAGTGGACCATTCGCAGGGTAGTGCATGAAAAGAAGAAAACTGGAGCTACTACTGATCCAAAGTTTAATTTGAAGGGACGAAAGGCCGTTAAATTGGATGACGGTAGCAAAATGGCGTTAAGGCGAACCGTACATTTATTCTTCTTTAGGAATGAGATACCAACTCTCAAGGCTGTACATGCAGCGATCAAGGAAAATGAAATTATACCCCAAATGAGCGTCGAGGTAATGAGGAAATCCCTGCACGAAATTAATTTTCGTTACGAAACGCGTAATCGGAAGTCAGTATTGATAGAGAGACCTGAAATAGTCGCCTGGCGTCGAAAATACCTACGCGAAATGATTGAATATAGGCGACAAAGCAGAAAAATCTATTATTTGGACGAGACATGGGTAAATGCAGGTCACACAGTTAAAAAAACCTGGATAGACAAAAACGTAGTGAGTAACCGACAATCAAGCATTGAAGGTTTGTCAACAGGTCTGCGTGGACCGTCAGGGAAAGGTCAAAGATTGATCGTAACTCATATTGGTAGCGATAGTGGCTCTTTAGAAGAGTGTGACTTGATTTTCGTCTCTAAGAAAGGAGGTGATTACCATGACGAAATGAATGCCAGCTGCTTCGAGAGCTGGTTTCAAGGGGTGCTTCAGCGAGTTGAGCCCAACTCTGTGATCGTCATTGATAATGCTTCCTACCATAGTCGTCGAGCTGAACGTGTACCGACTATGGGATCTCGAAAAAGTGACATGCAGCAATGGTTGCGCGAAAAAGGAATCCCGTTTGACGATTCATGTGTGAAAGCGGAATTGTATGAAAAAATTAAACAGCACAAACCTGCGAACATTAGTTACGTGACTGATGAGATGGCCCGTGAATATGGTGTCACTGTGCTGCGGTTACCGCCCTACCACTGTGAACTGAACCCAATAGAGCTCATCTGGGCTCAAGTGAAGGGTTATATTGCGCGCCATAACACAACCATCAAATTACCAGACGTTAAGGTTTTACTTGAGACTTCCATACAGCTAGTAACGCCCGAAGCTTGGCAGAATGCTATCCTTCATGTTGTGAAGGAAGAAACAAAAATGTGGCAGCTTGACCACCACATCGACACCATCATAGGGCCAGTTATAGTCAATTTCATCGAGGAAAGCGATAGCGACAGTTTATTACTGTCAGATGTAAGTGGAAGCGACGATGAATAAAGGTAAATCCCAAATTTTTGACTTACAATATGTTTCAAACCACTCTTTATTAAGCATGTGACAAATCTAGTTCACCCATGTTAAACATTCATACCCCGCCTATGAACAGCCGACTACTGGTAGTTAAGTGATGTTCACGTGAACATCGATGAGTCATTACAGTTTTAGATAATTATAGTATAGTTGTTTGATGGTTCGCCACTAATAACGGGAACTCGTACTTTCTTTTAGCTGCATTTGATATGGGCCTTTTTTCTCTTCTCATGGAAGTTGTTACAAAATTTCAGAGTTGTTTATAATGAACCCATTTTATACTGATCAACGATCAGCTCTGCAGAATGAGAATCACTTACCGCTTTTTTATAATTTGTACAGGTATATGTATTGTTCCTCAGTCTCATACTAACCCCCAACTAGTAGAGCGGACTAAGCTAAATATATGCAACCAGTGTTGCAATACTCTGTAATGCTTATTGTAGAATACATTCGATAGTTTGCGCATATATTTATATAGCTTGAAATTTGGAAAACATGCCAGTATAGAGACAACCTACATTTTTTTAATTGTTGTGTGTACTACTTTCTGCTGATACTTTGTGTGAGACAAGCAACAGACACCGTTTCATACCGCTGCACAATATACAAACTACTCCACAACACAAACGTATAGTCTTATTTACCTTTGCTTTCAATGAAGTGCTATACGAATTAAGATCGTATTCAAGAAAGGGTAGGAAGTTGGGGGTTGTCTGCTAGACTGAATACCCTTTCACCGTAAAATATCCCATTTGGCACCTCATCAATTTAATTGGGGTTATATAACCCAGAGACGCACGTTTCATTGTTGGGGTAGCAAAGCCCAGGTGCTTTATATAATACGAACATGAGAGCAGGGCGGAAAGGTCTCCGGTTGGGAATAAAATACTTAGCCTGTAGGCGTTGCAAGTAAAATCGATGCTAACACCGGGGTTATAAGAATATGAAAAATCGGGCGCAGTATTGACGCCTTTAAAAAACAGTACAGTCATAAGGAAATAATTTCCCAAACTTTCGTTTCAATGAGTCTTTATTGATGTCTTAGCCTTTTAACAGGCACACCTAAAGCTGGCTCAAAACCGAGTCAATCTGCTTGATTCAATTTTGTATTAACTGTATTTTCAGGATAGCTCACATAAACTCCATCTCGTAAAATTTAATTTAGAAGTTGCAATTTTTATCAGAGTTTCTCCAGCTAATTCCATCCGACTCTTCAAAAAGGATGTACCAACCTGCCCCGAAACGCGATTATGAACAGCATTAGCGCCACGGGTTATTCCCAACGAAGTATACAGATCCCAGATAGCGAAGTCACTCTCAGAAAAAGCTTTCATGTTCGGAGTGATCTCGATCATAGACGCTCAAGGGTTTTTAGAAATTTTTTATTAGTCGTTTTTTGACAAAGTTGATTTCTTGGCAGTATCTTGAAAACGAGGCATTTTCAGACGGAATGTGCCGTGGATTCGGTTTCAGCGATCCAGAAAGCGTATTATAACATTTGTTGCGTTCACGTTCCCGACTGACCCATTTTGTGACTTTTTGGTAAGAATACACCTACATGGTAATTATATGTTAAAATGCTTTAAGTGCGGTTCAAATGACCCTTATTCCACGTATTTTTTGCTGCCCATACCGAATCCGAGGTCGTTTTATATGTATGTGACCCCGTTTATGATGTAGATCTATACTAAGTGACATATAAATCCGAACACCCAGTTTAAATGGTTTTATTTTAATAAAATTTTGTATAAGTACTTAATGAAGCATAATAAGTAAATGATAAAAATTTCAAAATGATTGCACTGCTTTAAAGCCCTTTGACCTTTAATAATGTGTGGATGCACCCTGATGTGCTACGCATTCTTCAACGCGCCTAGGCATGCTTGTGGTCAGGTGGTCAATGTCCTCCTGTGGTATCTCATTCCAGGCAACCACCAACTCCTCTCGAAGTGCTTCTAGAGTGTGAGGAGGATGTTGCAAATTGAGCAATCTCCTACCCATCATATCCCACACGTGCTCAATTGGGGATAAGTCGGGAGATCTTGGTGGCCATGGTAACAATGTGACATCATTATCTTGAAAGAAGTCTATTGTGACTCTTGCAACATGTGGTCGAGCATTATCTTGTTGGAAAGTTGGATCTGCCAGGGTGTCAAGATAGGGTAAAAGATGGGGTTCTAGAACTTCGTGGATGTAACGCTGCGCGTTCATGTTACCTCTGACGAAGATTAAAGGTGACCTGGAACCATAAGCTATAGCACCCCAAACCATAACTCCAACAGTGTGACCACGTCGCCTTCTAACCCTGGCACGACCATCGTGCATGCCTTAACAAAATCGAGACTCGTCACTAAAGACAATACTGTTCCATTCCTGATCCCAGAGTGACAGTTGTATGCACCACTCAAGGCGATTACGTCGGTGTTCTAGAGTTAAAGGGAGGACCCAGTGTGGCCGGTATGAAAACAAGCCAAAACTTCTCATTTGTCGGTAAACACTTCGCATGCCAATAGGTCTTCCGTGTTCTGCAAACCATTCATTTGCAATGGACCTGGTAGTGGAGACACGGTCCCTTAAGGCCAATAATCTTAGGCAGCGATCTTCACGGTCTGTTGTTCTAGGGCGGCGTCCAGTGCCCCTTGCTCTTTGCGTACGGCCTTCTCGAAGCCATGCCTGACAACACCTAACCACAGTGTCTACACTTCTTTGCACCCTAACTGCAGTTGCCCGAAAAGAAAGTCCAGCTTCCCGAGGTCCCACTATACGGCCCCTATCAAACTCACTAAGTTGACGAAATTGTATAGGTCTCCGTACTCTAGGCGTCGTAACCGATCGTAAAGGATGTCAAGAACCAAAATCCGCCAACGTTGATTCTTTACTGCGGCTGAAATATTCATTTTTAGAGCGTTAGTGAATTAAAAAAAAAGCATTATAAAAACCGGAATGTCCAGCTGATAAGGCTG
Organism: Acanthoscelides obtectus; assembly: GCA_963669975.1. Lineage (NCBI taxonomy): Eukaryota > Metazoa > Arthropoda > Insecta > Coleoptera > Chrysomelidae > Acanthoscelides > Acanthoscelides obtectus. The sequence goes on from CAVLJG010000005.1 coordinate 15,196,290, forward strand.
AAAATTTTTTCACTTGTTATTTACAGTAAGATAAATACATTCACCAACTTTTATTGAAATAAAACCATTTAAACTGGGTGTTCGGATTTATATGTCACTTAGTATAATTACTTAGCGAATAATTGCAAAACTAGGCGTTTTTTGCGACTTTAAGGTGCTAAAAATCCATTTTTACTATCGATGGTTACATGAGAGCGGAGCTTTGCACAATGAGGTAATTTGGGGTACTGAATATGAATAACACAGTGAAAACCTTCTTAACTGTTATCAGACGGAATTTAGGGTGAAAAGTTGACGAGAAACTATTTTTCCGGGCTAGCCGTAGATTCTAGCGATGTACCGACATCGGATTTGGATTTTACGCACCCGATTTACGCAGAAAACAAGTTTCCATCTCGATCATAGACGCTCAAGGGTTTTTAGCAATTTTTTATTAGTCGTTTTTTGACTAAGTTGAATTCTTGCCAGTATCTTGAAAACGAGGCATTTTCGGACGGAATGGGCCAAGGATTCGGTTTCTGACCCACTTTGTGACTTTTTGGTAAGAATACCCCTATACATGGTAATTATATGTTAAAATGCTTTAAATGCGGTTCAAATGACCCTTATTGCACGTATTTTTTTCTGCCTATATCGAATTCGAGGTCGTTTTATATGTATGTGACCCCGTTTATGATGTAGACCTGTCAATTGGGCCGTCCTTGACTCCTGGTACCAAAGCCGTGCTACTCCTATTCTGCATTTAGTTCCAACTACTATTCGTCATTGTTCGTCAGAGCGGTCCGGTGGACCTTTGCTCTCAGTTAAAGATCTCGTCGGTCTGTCACTCTGTCAGGTCTGGCTACCCAGATGCCAAGCATGTTTAAGGGGAAAAGGGAAAGAAGGAAAGAAAGGAAGGAAGAAATAGAGCAAAGAAAAGAACTGAATTTGAAATAGCTTAAGCATTATTGCTTTGACTACTCGAATAATTTGGTAACTCCAAAAAATTATTTTGATCGGTTTTGCATACTGAAATAATTTTGGCTGGTCTGAATTTACAATTTAATTTTGATCACAGTGCGAGGCGCGGCCTGGAATGTTTGCGAACTTGCTCGACAGTGTAGTCTACTGAATCACGCAACAGAGGGTTGCTGTGCGATTCGGCTTGATTATAACGCCGCTGTGCCTGTTGTTTTACACAATCCCTTAGATATAGGATATCAAGATCTATGTGAATGGTCTCATTTGACACGTAGCCAGGGGCGTTGGTGATTGTGGGTACGGTTCTGTTTTGCAGTAGTTGCACTCTCTGCATGTGCATCTTGGCAAGAAAACACCAAGCCGCGCATCCGTAGGTGATTGCGGGTCTTTTATACAACCGAATCTTGTTGATCAAAATTAATTTTGAATTTCTGCATAACAAAGGAAAAAGCTGCCGAAAGGTAATTTGGAATTTTGTTTTCAAAATATCAGTATGTTTCTGCTAGGTCAACTCCTTGTCAATGATGATTCCATACCTGACAGATTGCTTCCATGGTCTACGAGTTCCATTCAGTGATATCTCTGAGGGGGCACCGCGACGTTTTTTAGTACAATAGATTGCCTGCGTTTTAGAAGTATTAATTTTGATCAACCACCGATCCGCCCACTCCAATACCTCCTCCACCGCACTCTGCAGCCTGTCGTGAACCACGTTACCAGAGCAAGACTGGGCTAGCAGTGCAGTGTCGTCAGCATAGATATAGACTTCACAGTTGCTGGGGCAAGGGATGTCATGTATAGAGTGAATAAAGGATTGGCCCTAAGACCGAACCCTGAGGAACACTGGCTCTGTTGTTGACAACACATTGTTAATTTGGATCCGAAACTTCCTTCCTTCTAGAAAATATTTCAACAGTTTTAGTAGCCAAAACGGAAAACCCTTTTGGATGAGCTTATTCAAGAGGCTCATGGTGATCTGACGAGAAATTCTCAAGGTGACGATAAATCACCTTTTCAGCGAGCTTAGAAGGAGCTGACAGCAGGCTAATGGGACGGTAATCCTGGGGGAATATCGAACCTGCCTTCTTTGGGATCATGATGACTTCAGAGATCTTCCACGCCTTAGGAAAATAATAAGTAGCATTGCATTGATTATTGCCACCAGATAAGTCAAAGCCTTGATCGAAAGCAACTTCAGTGCTTTGTTGGTGATTTGATCCTCTCCAGGTGCTTTACGCACCTTTAGGTCCTTAATGTGTCCTTGGAGCTCTGCTGATGTGCAAAACGGAATCTAAGAGGATTACGTTGATGTGCTATGTTGAGATTCATCTGAACTCATTTGAACCCCTACCAAAATATTTCTCGAAACTGTCAGGACCCTCTGAAACGTCAAAAAAAGCGCCCTTGTTATAGTACCATTTTTGTGTGAAAATTTCATCAAAATCCAAGCGGGCCAAGGATTAGCGGGCAGACCTGACAGACAGACATAAAGAAATCTATATCTCATTTTCGAAGTTTTTCGCCATTGTTTCTCTCACAAATGCGAGATTTTCGTCTGATGTAGCTTTGGTGGTCTGTATACTTAACTCCTACGCTGCATTTTCTGCGACTTTTTCTCCTCGATGTTCCTTTCAATTTTCATCCTTCCCACCGACGTTCGCTAGTCGGTGCTACTCGGCAAATATTTTTTGCAGAAAGGATACAGAGTGCCACTTTACGTGGTCTGCGGAAGATAAATACTGACATTCCGTTCCGTCACTGATGAATGTGAATCTTTCTCTTGCAATTTTTATAGAATGGAGAACAATGCATCTGACCGATCTGGTATCCAAGCATCCATAAAAAAGGTTTTGTAGAAATGACATCTTTATGCGATGGTACAGAGTAATGCGTAGTTTGGCATACCACAGAGTAATCGTGTTTGATCAAGATTATTATTTTTACTGTCTCAACGATATATACAAATAGCATTTTCTGGAAAATATTGCGGCTTGAAAAATAGGCGCTTTAACGTTCCACTTATTGGCGATAACCCGCCTGTGGTTCTGACAAAGTGCAATCTAAATAATCGGATACGGATACTGACAAAGCTTGGATTGTTGTAGGGTCACAAGTTTGGAAATGGGTGTAAAGACGCCAAATTTAGGAACCAGCAAAGATATCAGAATTGCCAAATTTCAGGCTCACATCCTAAAGGCTTTTTCAGTGTAGATGAAAAACAAACATTTTATTTTTCAAAAGTTCGTATTTATGTTTCAGTGACAATGGCTCATTGACCTCGGATATATGACTCTGTCGTACTGTCTTGGTACTGCCATAGTTACGTGGTGTTAGAACTTAAACGACGATATCTCAAATTTCAAATATCAACCAACCAGTCCATTCCAGTGACGGTTTTTATTTTTTTTTTTTTTTGTCGAAAACGAAGTGAGGTACGAATAAGTATACAAGAGGGAAAGAAGCTGTATTTTTAGATGCTTAATTGACCAACAAACATAAAAGTTACAAAAAAGGCAGTGACGTACATGTTTTTGCCAATAATATTCGCTAATGTGACCCAAGGACGCTACTGGACTTAACCATTTTAATCTATTTAGGGCTAAATGGGTCTCTTAATACAACAAATGATACTGCCAAATTTCAACAGAATCAAGTAAATATTTTTTCAAGCTATTATTAAAAAAAATTTTTTTAGATATATCACTCTGTAACTTGAAAATTTCCGTTTATATAAACTTTTTTCGTATTTCTTAACAAGGAATCACCCTCTAAGTTATCTCCGTCTACTTTTCGAACACCTTGTATATTTTAGTTACTTTAGTTTTTTTTTTGGTATGAGTAGGTGAAACTCATTATTTTATAATTGGTTATTGATATTTTGAATTGGTGATTTTTATATTTTGTTAGTTTTTTTGGTAAACGGTTGTATATTAGTGGACCCTGGAACATAGACGACCTTAACATAATGACTTTTTTGTGTGAATAGGCGAATTTGAATATTTTTATTTCTTGTATTAATATTGATATTCTATATACTCAAAATAGTTTTTATTCTTATGTTGATCCATTATTATTAAATAGAGAAAAAGTTTATGTATACTAAGAATTTTTGTTTCCGGAAATAGCAGTTTGCAAAAATATAATAATGGCTTATGATGTATACTGCTTAAAGTTAGCTTTTGTACAATTTCTATCATAGTTAGGTGTATTTCATATGCCGAGCCCCAAGCTCTTATCCCATATGTTAAATGACACCCTGCTAAAGTATGAAGTATGTAGTATGAGTTTTTGGTAAGAAATTGCTTAAAATAATAAAATTTATACAGAAGGAATCTTAATTTCTTAGTGATATATTCTATGAGCTTTTTGAACCACGACGTTGCAATTCAGTGGTTTTCCAGGCCAGAAAATGTAAGAGGTTTGTGCAACCTGGATAGCTCATTTTTTGAGAAGTTTCGTGATGTTCAGAATCGCATTAAGCAATGACACTAGCAAAATATAGATGAAATATAATCAACCAGTGAAAAAGTTATCGAAATCGGTCTATAAATCACAGATAAATTAATACTTAAGTTTGGGGCAATATATCCCGAAATCGATGCTGCCATCACTTCGCGTCTGACGTCACACTTCGTTTAGTAATTCGTCTTTAGACACACCTCGGCCATGTGGTCTCTAGTGGATAACTATTGAGTACTGCTTGAGTTCGTACCATTATGGAAGCCGGATTTATAAAAGGGTCAAGTGACAATTTTGCCAAAATTGACATTTATGAGTGATGGAATTCATTTCTTCAAATCCATCATATACAAGCGCGGAAATAACAGGTGTGAAACTTTGGAAGTAAGGATTTATGCCTACTGCTAGACTATGACAACTAGATGTAAAATGTGCGATACCCTGCTAAGGTTTTAAACAAATTAGTGTTGATGCCTAATATGAGTAGGTACAGATTTGCGAATATGACACGATATTTTCCAAGGCAGGTAGAGATGAAGGTGGAAGTTCTTCAAATTCAGACGTAGTAGAGGCTCCCAACTTCTTCGATAGATTCATTAATGAATGTAAACGAAGAGAACTTAATAAGACCCAAGTAATGGCTTATTTCACAGATACAAGCATAGAAATGCAGGATTCACTGTTTTGTGTTTAATGTTTGTGGCATGATCACGTGCTTCAGATACAGTATAATCTTCAAGCTTTCGATTCATCGTAAATTGAGGCACACTGAATGAATTCGAATGGTTGCCAACTTGTGGTGGAGGGAACATCGCCTAAGCATCCTGCGCGACGCCTTCTCTCATATATATTCCACATTTTGGGCAGTCAAACTTATAAGAGTTTACTTTCAGCTTCAATCTTCCACCGACTAGTTGATATTTTATCAGATTTTCAGTATCATTCTCAATCTTAATAAAAAAAGGCATTCGAAGTCGAAATTTGGAGTAACCTAATTACTTACTTTTCTAAAATCTAAAATATATAATTACATTGCACATGATGCAGTACAAAGTCAACCAACTTGACGCCTTTTTAAGGAGGAAAGTGACACTATAGCTATTCTGCTGAGTTGAAATAAGTGATCTGTAATATTAGTTGATAAATATTTCCACGCCAAATGCCGCGTGTACAGTGCAATGAGCTTGAAACCATACTCGTCTATTAAGTAATAATCATAAATAGATACTCAAGTGTCATACTCATATCAAAGTGGTCTTTACAGAGATAATATGTTGTACTTTTTGATCCAATCAAATCTCGCTTCATAAGTTTGCATCATTTCTTCCTGGTATTTTCATGTGAGGGTACCTAGAAAAAATGTTTATTAGGAGTTGTAATTGTGCTCGAACATTTTGGAAAGATACAGTATTTATAACAACCTTTTTTGTTATTTCACTCATAACCGATCGTATATGCAGTCAACTGATTAAATAAACTGGCGCGGAAGATGTTTAGCCTTCCACGTGTTTCCGCTGTAGGAATGTGCATCTAACGGGTGATTTTTTAAGAGGTATGGGATTTGATTTTCAAAAAACAAACACAAAAAATTTGAAAAAACGATTAAATCTTTATTTGAGTCGATAGAACGGTCGATAAACTGTTCACCGAACTCGCCTCTCAATAGGGCCATTGTTTCGTGTGCGGTGTGGAATGTGGCACCGTCTTGTTGAAACCACATGTCAGCCAAGTCCAGCTCTTCCGTTTTGGGCAAAAAAAAGTTTGTTATCATCGCACGGTAGCGCTCGCCATTCACAGTTACGTTCCGGCCATTGTCGTCTTTGAAGAAGTACGGCCCGATGATGCCACCGGCCCATAATCCACACCAAACAGTGATTTTTTCGGGATGCATTGGTAGCTCTTGCAATGCTTCTGACTGGTCTTCACTCCAAATGCGGCAATTTTGCTTGTTAACGTACCCATTCAACCAGAAATGAGCTTCGTCGCTGAACACAATTTTTCGATAAAAATGTGGATCTTCCTCCAACTTTGCCAGCGCCCATTCACCAAATTGGAAACTTTGTGGGAGGTCGTGTGGCTTCAATTCTTGCACCAGCTGCAGCTTGTAAGGTTTTACACCCAGCGGGCAAATCTACAACAGATGGGGTATTAAGTATAGTAGATGAAATAACCCAAAATATAGATGGAAAAGTACCATCGATATGCGTATTTGTGGACTTACAAAAAGCGTTTGACACAGTTAACCACAATATACTTTTGGAAATCTTAGAAAGAATAGGTTTTCGTGGAAAAATGTATACTTTAATAGAAAATTATTTATCAAATAGACCGCAATCAGTAAAATTATTAAGCTCGTATAGTAAAGAAATGTTTGTTAAATGTGGTGTTCCACAAGGTACAATTTTGGGTCCTCTGTTATTCAATATTTATTTAAACGATATATTCAAAATTTACAGAACTGGTAAAATAGTCAGTTTTGCAGACGATACTGCTATACTCTATAAAGGTAAGGATTGGAACGACTTAAAAGATATTATCCAAAATGACTTTTGCAAAATTATTCAGTGGTTTAATAACCAAAAATTAACAATTAACTTTACTAAAACTCATTTTTTACCATTTTCATCACTATCTAATCATCTACCAAAATATAACCACCTTCGGTTTAAGGTAAATGATAAAAATATAAAAATCAATAGAGTTAATGATATAAAATATTTAGGAATTTATCTAGATCCCCACTTGAGATGGGATGTACATATTTCTCACATACTAAAGAAAATTAGATTCATAGCATATAAAATAAAATTTCTAACCGGTATATTAACTGAATATTATCTACGAATAATATATCAAGCTTTAGTCGAGCCACACATAACATATGGTATAGTAGTGTGGGGTGCTGCATGCACGACATACTTTAACGATTTAGATGTACTTCAAAGAAGAATTTTAAAATCAATGTTAGGCAAATCAAAATTATACCCAACTAATGACTTATATAATGATGCACAAATATATGATACTAAACAACTTTACTTCTTACATACCATCACTCATTATCACAAAACTATTAGTGAACACGACATAATTAAACATAATCATAAAACCAGATATAAATTACGCGCAAAAAATGTTCCTAAACCAAACAAATCCCTAATGAAACGATGTCACCTGTATATAGCTCCAAAATTGTACGAACATTTACCAAATAATTTAAAACAATTACGCAATACATTAGGCTTAAAAAAAATTAAAAAAATTTATTAACACGATTGGGAGAAATCAAATTAATGAAATAATCTCAAATATTACACAATAAATACTCTACCATTCTTACCAATAATTTCTTTTTTCTCTCTATTTTATTATATTTTGCAATTCAACATACATATGATCCATGCACAGGCGTTGTCCTCCTATGGATATATTATATTTATTTACTCGTTTCATGTTCCCTGTATTTTAGAGTAAATAAATATTATTATTATTATTATTATTAAAAAAAATCCTTTCGCAAAATTTTCCACGTAGTGGAGTAACAGAGGCCCAATTGCTGCGAACGGCGGCGAATCGACATTTCACGGTCATCACTAACACTGGCGGATACAGCCGCAATATTTTCTTCAGTCCTCACTCTACGTCTGCGTGTTGGTGGTTTAATGTCCAATAATGTAAACTGGGTTCGAAATTTAGTCACAAGCTTCCGAATAGCTCCCTCAGTAGGCCGACCAAATTTCCCATAAATTGGAAGCAGAGCTCGATGCACTCTCTTAACGAGCATGAATTTTGATAGTAAAATTCAATAATTTGCAAGCGTTGTTCGTTCGTAAGTCGATTTATGGTTAAATTATAGACCAAACTGAACAAGTTTGACAATGACACAAGACACGGTTTACGCGTCATCTGTCAAAAACAGTGTTGCCAAAAAGATACTAGCAAAAAAATCACCCATTATGTGTGTCCACGGCCGTCAAATCTGGATAGGTTGACGTCACACATGGCCTTCAGATGCAATAAAAATATTCTCGCTGGTCTGTAACTTTTTTGTTTTCAGAGATAAATTAATTATTGTTTCGCCATCTTGTTTCACTTTTCTTAAAATGCATTTGAGCTATTAACAACAAAATGGTAAACTTGTACATTGTGTATGTTCCCTAGGATGATGAAATTACCATATTCAATTTGACTAGACTTTGAAATATAGCATATATGAGAATCTCCTGAATGTCCGACAGTACTTCCCTGAGCTCTCAAAGCAAACGATCTCCTAACGAAAACCTGTTTCTACGGCAATGCCCCCCTTCCCTAATAACCGTTTATCGACGGGCGTAAAAATTGCTAAGGTATATGAGAAGGGATCTTTGTTCCTTTATCAGGGTTCGATTCTGTCAAGAATTACCTGTTCGCTCCTAATATTTCTTAATCAAGCTGTACGTAAAAAGCCGGAGAGCCTATATATAACCGACGGAATTCATCAGGTAATATTAGGTTACCTTAGAGGTTGTTTTTTTTTAATCAACTCAAGCTCATGGAACCACCGTTGCATATTACCCAGCACATTCTGTATTTTTTTTAGGCACGTGTACGGAAGGCGTTTTAAAACAGCCATGGAGCAACTATGAAGCATTTTACATTCTACCACTATTCGTCGTTGTATGTCAGGGTAGACCGTTGCTTTTAGTTAAAAGTCTCGTCGATTTTTTTATTCCGCCATGTTTGGTTACATAGATTTCAGATAGGTTTAAGGAAAAAATAGAAGGAATGAAAAAAGGGAAGAGAGGACTTGAGAAAAGAAAATAAATAAATCATTTGACTTGGAAAACCTAAAGGGTTGCTGTTTTGACTTCTACAATAACTTGCTCGACTGTGTAGTCTACAGAGTTACGCAACACAGGGTTGCTGTGCAATTCTGCCTGTTATGTGAGTTGTTAAGGTCTCTATGAATGGTCTAGTTTAACTCGTACCATGGGGCTTTGGTGATTATACGTAAGGTTCTGTTTTGCAGGACTTGGAATGCCTGTATATGCGTCTTGAAGAGAAAACGCATGCCTAGATGAATGCGGGTCTGATATCTGTTTTCTCAGAATCAGCGTCTTTATTAGTTCGCTAGACAATCAGTTGATGGTATAGAACATGTCAGAAAATGGAAAAAAAAAACTACAATAAAAGTTGTAGAATAGTCTTTATCAGTGTGCAAAACAAAAGATACAAAATAAAGAACACATGCACGATAAATTAAAATGTTGAGGAAAGAGTGGCTAAAGGAAGACAACTTAAAAAAAAAGAAAACCCCAGATGTACCACCTAACAGCAAAAGAACTATACTAAGTGACATATAAATCCGAACACCCAGTTTAAATGGTTTTATTTTAATAAAACTTGGTGAATGTATTTATCTTACTGTAAATAACAAGTGAACAAATTTTCAGCCTTATCAGTTGGACATTCCGGTTTTTATACTGCTTTTTTTTAATTCACTAACGCTCTAAAAATTAATATTTCAGCCGCAGTAAAGAATCAACGTTGGCGGATTTTGGTTCTTGACATCCTTTACGATCGGTTACGATGCCTAGAGTACGAAGACCTGTACGATTTCGTCAACTTAGTGAGTTTGATAGGGGCCGTATAGTGGGACTTCGGGAAGCTGCACTTTCTTTTCGGGCAATTGCAGTTAGAGTGCAAAGAAGTGTAGACACTGTGGTTAGGTGTTGTCAAGCATGGCTTCGAGAAGGCCTTACGCAAAGAGCAAGGGGCACTGGACGCCGGCGTAGAACAACAGACCGTGAAGATCGCCGCCTAAGATTACTAGCCTTAAGGGACCGTTTCTCCACTACCAGGTCCATTGCAAATGAATGGTTTGCAGAATACGGAAGACCTATTGGCATGCGAAGTGTTTACCGACGAATGAGAAGTTTTGGCTTGTTTTCATACCAGCCACACTGGGTCCTCCCTTTAACTAGAGAACACCGACGTAATCGCCTTGAGTGGTGCAGACAACGGTCACTCTGGGATCAGGAATGGAACAGTACTGTAGTGACGAGTCTCGATTTTGTTTAGGCATGCACGATGGTCGTGCCAGGGTTAGAAGGCGACGTGGTGAATGGAGGAATCCACAGTTTTTTGTTGAAAGACGTGTTCATCACACTGTTGGAGTTATGGTTTGGGGTGCTATAGCTTATGGTTTCAGGTCACCTTTAATCTTCATCAGAGGTAACATGAACGCGCAGCGTTATATCAACGAAGTTCTAGAACCCCATCTTCTACCCTATCTTGACACCCTGGCAGATTCAACTTTCCAACAAGATAATGCCCGACCACATGTTGCAAGAGTCACAATACACTTCTTTCAACATAATGATGTCACATTGTTACCATGGCCACCAAGATCTCCCGACTTATCCCCAATTGAGAACGTGTGGGATATGATGGGTAGGAGATTGCTCAATTTGCAACGTCCTCCTCAGACTCTAGAAGCACTCCGAGAGGAGTTGGTGGTTGCCTGGAATGAGATACCACAGGAGGACATTGACCACCTGATCAGAAGCATGCCTAGGCGCGTTGGAGAATGCGTAGCACATCAGGGTGCATCCACACATTATTAAAGGTCAAAGGGCTTTAAAGCAGTGCAATTATTTTGAAATTTTTATCATTTACTTATTATGCTTCATTAAGTACTTATACAAAATTTTATTAAAATAAAACCATTTAAACTGGGTGTTCGGATTTATGTCACTTAGTATAAGTGTTAAGCAGATATGGTATCCATAAAATACTCATTCGAGTCTTTACCTTATTCTTAACGAATCCCAATGGCAAGACCTTCAGAGTGTCCGGCAATGTATTGAAAAATTTTACAGGCATTGGCTTTGGTCTGTCTTTTGTAGATGACAATCTGCGAGACTGTTTCCGCCTGTCTGTCCGAAAAAATAAATATCGGTCCCCGCTTTCATCATATTCAGATTTTTTTGGAAGAGTTAAAAATTGTGAATTGTGGGGGAGGGTATATCTCAATTTTTTTGTGTTAGTATACAGGGAAAACCAAATTTGTCTGACGGATTGAGTTCAATCTATACGAAAGAGAAACGCGAGATGTTTGTAACAACACATGTTAGAAAGAAATAGAAGCCAGCTAAAGAGCGAACATTTAATTTAATATTTTGTTTTCATTTTGATTAAAATTATTTTTTCAATTTTGATGCGACAAAGTGTTTCAATTCACTTTAGAGTTATCTTTGATTTCCACCGATGGTGATAAAATCAACACGTCTTGAGTTATTGTAACATTTTGTGACAGCGAACGGTTGGAAAATGTAACAAATACCATTACGCAATATAAATTATCACTGCGTGTACGCAGGTGAAAACCGTTTCGAATCAGGATGACACTCCCCAATGAGCGCTAGAATGGTTCTGACCGAAATCGCTCATCTATGGTCATGGAGGTGGAAACCTTGCCTTGGGATGTACGAGAAGCGATGTTGCCAAGCGAACTAAAGATGCAATGTTGCAGAATTTGTGGCAATCCCGACCTTTCATTTCAACCTTAAATAGAGCGCCGTTTGAACCGATCCGGAATAGATCCTGAATAGACTCGTCACAATTCACAATGTAAAAATGTGTACACTCAGAATAAAACCATTATTAGAGAATAAATTAGAATGCATATTTTCAACATGAATCTTAATTTAAAAACTTTGTGTAACATAGTGGCAGCGCGGCAGATTGCCGCATCAGCATTGCTAGGCAACGCCATCCAGCCGGCTTCTATCTCGTTCTAGCATATGTGTCTATACACAATTCTCTATCGTACACATTGAACTCATCCGTAAGGCGAGTTTGGTTCTCATTGTATAATCATCATATAATTGTCGCAAATAGCATAACATACACATACATGAAAATGAGCAAGGGACATTGCTTCACTCTCGGCTACATTGATGGGGGCAGAAATGCAGTTACATAAGCGCAACTATTAAGTTTGCTGCTGTTCAGATTTTTCCTTTGATGAATGAAGTGACAATGGAAAACAATTAAATGTAATTTAAAATCAATAAAACTTCATCAACAGTTGCGCAACTGTGCACTGTGAAGCCGTTCAATGCAATTAAGCTTTGAACGAGGAAACCTGATCCCAGAATAAAATGGAACACCAAACAGGTTGTTAATTTATAGTTGAATTGAGAAAATGAGACAAGTAATTTGACCCCTCTTTTTTACTGTACACTCTCAATTGCAATTATTCTGATGTAAGAACCCCAATATTGTACCATATGTTTCAAGCTGTACAGGGTGTAAACGTTACGACAGTCATAATTGAAATGGGTAATAGTTTATAGGGGGTCAAAACAAATCAAAAAGTTCATATGACGCATGGTCCAAAAGTCAATAGATTTTTATCTAAATGGCTTTATAGTTTACAACTTTAAGTACTTTATATCGACCACAATCACCACAATCTTGCTAATTTTTATAATCTTATCTCAAACGTTTTTAAATCGGGTAATTAACAAATAAATGGCATTAAGTTTTTCTAAGTTAAGCCAAAATTTGTAGTCAGTAAGTAAGTCATTAAATTAGATATTTAAAACACACATGACAACAGCGCGTCGGTTATTTATCACTCTTATCGAACCGGCAACCGATCGCAAACGGTAACACTGGTTAGTTATTGTTCACGTACGCCGTCGTCTTCATTTACAATGTTCCCGAATCAAGAGTTCGCCGACATGTTGTTAGTTTACGGTGAAACTCGTCAGAATTCAAATCTTGCAGCTTAAATTTATCACCACAGATTTCGCCAACGGGTACACCCAGACAGAAGGACATTTGTGCAAGTGTACCAAAGACTTTGAGTTACAGGAAGTGTTCAGCCCACTAATATTCGCAATCGTGAAAGACTGGTTACTGCAGAGCAGGAGGAACAAATTTTAAATATCGTGGAAGTCAATGCAGATATCAGCACTCAGGAATTAGGTCGCATACCATAGGCCATAGAATCCTACAGAAAATTTGCTCTATCCCTACCATGTATAACGAGTCGAGGCCTTGTTACCAGAAGACTATCCTCGCAGACTAACATTCTGTCGGGGGTTTTTGAACAAAAACATTGAAAACCCGGATTTTACTTTTACGCGAGACGGGATGTTAAATTTTCATAATACTCACAGGTGGGCCCAAGAAAATCCTCATACCATTCGTGAAGGTCATTTCCAAAAACGTTTTAAAATAAATATTTGGACGGGTATTCTTGACGATCAGGTAATTGGCTCTTTCGAGTTACCCCCAAAGTTGTCAGGAGAAGGAAACCTTAGCTTTCTAGCCAATAACCTACCAGAACTTTGGGAACAGACCTTATATAATATGCCATTACAACGGAGACAGAATTTGTGGTTTCTTCATGACGGGGCACCACCACACATTTCTAGAGACGTCATTCAGTATTTGAATAAACATTATCCAAATCGCTGAATCGGTAGGAATACTCCTGATCCTCTATATAAAGAGAAGACACAAGAGAGAAGACGAATAAAATTAGAGATCGAAAACGACTCCAAGAACATGGCGCCCACAAAATTGCTGACGACGTCTAAACAAGTGCACATCTTATTTAGTCAGAGATAAATGTGGTGTTGGCAAACAGATAGTCCTTTGTGGATGAACTCGTTGTCATCCCTTGTGGTGCACGCATTTTTGTACAAATTTACTTTTGTTTGGACATTGGACACTTGGAACGAGGTGCCACAACAAGACACCGATCATCTCATTTTGACGTATACAGATGTGTATCCAGCTGCGGGGTCGCCCAACACATTATTAGATTTTTTCCGTATTACTTGTCAATAAAGTTTCGTGAGAATGTTATCGTTTCATTCCTGATCATTGCCAAAAAATCAAGTTGATGAAACTATTTTTTCTGCTCGTAATACTGCTGAAGTCACTCAGTATATCCAATACTTAACTTAAGCTTGACTCAAGTTTATAATTATTATTATTAATAATAATAATAAAGTTTATTGCAAAAGATAAAGTATAGCAGTAGTAGATGAAAGACAATATTATACAATAAACGAATGGACCCAAAAAAGTTTCGCAGAAACTTGTGCTTGGGCATGAGCTCATGTATAAATAACTGAGGACTAAAAAAAAAAAAGATAAAAAAATATATGTATATAAAATTTATTAGAAAATTTTTAAAAAGACACAATCGGGACGGAGACGCAAAATCGGGACGTAGACGCAATCGGGATAGAGACAATATTGAAACAAAAGACAACATTAGGTGAATAGACAAGAACAAAAATTGGTAAAAATAAGTCATAAAATGCAGTAATTCAGGAGGTAAGAATTCAAATCAGTTTGATTTATACATTTTTTTTTTCATTTTGAACTTTCAATAATCTTGAGAGAGATTTCCGCTTTCAGTAGTAGTAGATATTTTTGATATCAATCGCTTGATGAATCGTGAGCCTATGCTGGTCCAAAATCGACAGTCTTAGATGCTTTTTCATAACCTTTGTATTTTTAATATCTTTTATCTGCGGGGGGATTAAGTTATATATTTTTGGTCCTAGGAAAGTGAAACTCCTCTAACCTATGGCCTTTTTAGGCTTTGGTATGCGTACTGAATGATCTTTGGATCTGGTGTGATGGCCATGTGGGAGGAAATCTAATAAATGCTTATGTTTTGTAATATATGTGATCACACTCTCAAAATAGAGTTGCCTACAATCACATATCTTGGATACCTGATATATCATATCGGTTGGATAGGTGTTAGTTTTGCGGAACATGATTTTAAGAATCCATTTCTGAGTTATTTCTACTTTCCTGTAGTATTTATTCAACACCGGTCCCCATGCCAAAATTCCATAAGTTAACAACGGTTGTGCTAACGTTTTGTATATGGTGCATAAGTCTTTATCAGAAATAATTTCCCTAAAAAATTTAAATTTTGGTATAAGACATCTTAATCTCTTCGTTAAGCTTTCTATTTGTTTGTCCCATTTTAGGTGGCTGTCTATTATGATTCCTAGGTATTTTATATGGTTTGCTGGCTTTACGACCACTACTTCATCTATGGGTGGTGATTTGATGTGTATGTTAGTGAATGTGGGACTGTTCCTATCATCACATGAAAAAGTCAGATATAAAGTTTTTTCATAATTGATTGTTAATATTTTATTATTGAAGAAGCTTATAATGACTCTGAAATCTTCTTCAACAAGAGTCTTTAAGATATCCCAAGATTTTTCGCTATAAAAAACAGCCGTATCATCTGCGAACTCGATAATTTTACCGTGTGTGTGTAGGTTAAAGAGATCATTTACATATAGGTTGAACAGGATAGGTCCTAAGACTGTACCTTGTGGGATACCGTATGTTACATGATGCAAGTCGCTGATCGAATTATTAACTTTTACACATTGATTCCTATCTGAAAGGTAGCTTTTGAGTAAAGTATGTGTTTTGCCACGAAATCCTAGATTCTCCAAAGTAGTTAGTAATTCTTTGTGTTCAACTGTATCAAATGCCTTCTTTAAATCTATAAAGACACAGGCCGATAGGTTTCCTAAGTCTAGACTGGTATACACACGTTTTCCATCAACACTGCCATTGCATCTTGCGTGGATTTTCCTTCTTGGAAACCATATTGCTGCTTAGATAGAAGTCTATATTTAGCAATAAAATTAGTAAAACGGGCCTTCAAAACTTTTTCAAAAATCCTTGAGAAAATGCTTAGTAGTAAGATTGGTCTATAATTGGAAATTTGTGTCTTTTCTCTAGATTTGTGTAGTGGCTGTACTAGTGCTGTTTTTAGTGCACTAGGGAATATGCAAGTATTGATGAGGTACGATAAGACACTTAAAATGTTGTTACTACTAATTAGAAATATACTTCTGTCACCTTAGGTGCCGATACATTTGTCGATTCATCAAGCTGAGTTTGGTTAAGTGAGTTTGCCTGATAGCTCATGGGCTCTTGTGACCTTAAAATAATATACCCCCACCCCCAAATAGTTGCTACAAGTATCAACACCGAATGCTCGTTCTGCATTCAATTGCAGCTGTGGATCTTTAGGACCCTCGACTAAAGCCTACCCATGCTTCAGAATTTGAATCCCTGTTCTCTCTCTGATAGACGAGGATACAACAGCCGGTATCCTAATACACCAAAATGTACCGAAGAACAAAGGAGTTGCGAACCAGCATAATCCGAATATATGTTAAGTGAATTACACCAACAACTTCATTTAGCTAAATTTATTACGCCTCTACTATGTATAAAGCGAAACAATCCAGTGCGAGATAGGGAAATAGATGAGCCTTAAGGAATGTGCGGGTAGTTCCTGAGATTCCCGTTTGATCATCACCTAGGAAACTCGTAGACGCTGACATTCCGGAACGGTTTAGTTGAGAGAGGGCTTTGTGAAGTATATGCATTAGAACCAGCTAATGCAGTATATCTGTTGCAGTTAAAATCCGTTCTTAGTAACAACGCGTTTTCTCTAGATGTACTGTTACGTGCCAAAATCAAGTAACATTTTTTTTACTATTTATCACTTATCCGTAATTTGAATTGCTCTACATTGATAATAGAGTGCCCATTCCTAGGCCAAACCCCTTTCAATGATTTTCTTTTGGAAAATTTAATAGTTTATTGATTGTTTGAGTGTTTCTGTTGAGGTCGTGGTGCAGAGGTCGTTTCGTCATTTTCCGGACTCTGGAATATTAGGCCCCAAGCGCCTATTCATGGACTAGCACCCTTTTTTTGTGTAACTTAAGTTTAGTCATTTTGGTTTGGGTGCTACGTCTTCCATTGTTTTTATGGGACCCTCAGCGGTAAGTTCTTTTTTATATACCTTCGGACCACGTGCCTTAATGCGTATCCTGATGACGTTCGTTCAATATCTGCTTTCTTTTAGTCAATAGAAACAGAAGAGAATCACCATCCTTTGTCCTGCAGTTGATTGCATCTTGTTGCAGTTTTACAAATTGGTGGAAGCCTTGAAAAAAAACCCTGATGTGAACAGGTAAAATATCATTCTAATTTACAATTTCATGGATCTTTATATACTAAGTGGCATATAAATCCGAACACCCAGTTTAAATGGTTTTATTTTAATAAAAGTTGGTGAATGTATTTATCTTACTGTAAATAACAAGTGACAAAATTTTCAGCCTTATCAGTTGGACATTCCGGTTTTATACTGCTTTTTTTTTAATTCACTAACGCTCTAAAAATTAATATTTCAGCCGCACTAAAGAATCAACGTTGGCGGATTTTGGTTCTTGACATCCTTTACGATCGATTACGATGCCTAGAGTACGGAGACCTGTATAGTGGGACTTCGGGAAGCTGGACTTTCTTTTCGGGCAATTGCAGATAGAGTGCAAAGAAGTGTAGACACTGTGGTTAGGTGTAGTCAGGCATGGCTTCGAGGAGGCCGTACGCAAAGAGCAAGGGGCACTGGACGCCGCCGTAGAACAACAGACCGTGAAGATCGCCGCCTAAGATTATTGGCCTTAAGGGACCGTTTCTCCACTACCAGGTCCATTGCAAATGAATGGTTTGCAGAACACGGAAGACCTATTGGCATGCGAAGTGTTTACCGACGAATGAGAAGTTTTGGCTTGTTTTCATACCGGCCACACTGGGTCCGCCCTTTAACTCGAGAACACCGACGTAATCGCCTTGAGTGGTGCAGACAACGGTCACTCTGGGATCAGGAATGGAACAGTATTGCCTTTAGTGACGAGTCTCGATTTTGTTTAGGCATGCACGATGGTCGTGCCAGGGTTAGAAGGCGGCGTGGTGAAAGGAGGAATCCACAGTTTTTTGTTGAAGGACATGTTCATCACACTGTTGGAGTTATGGTTTGGGGTGCTATAGCTTATGGTTCCAGGTCACCTTTAATCTTCTTCAGAGGTAACATGAACGCGCAGCGTTATATCCAAGAAGTTCTAGAACCCCATCTTTTACCCTATCTTGACACCCTGGCAGATCCAACTTTCCAACAAGATAATGCCCGACCACATGTTGCAAGAGTCACAATATACTTCTTTCAACATAATGATGTCACATTGTTACCATGGCCACCAAGATCTCCCGACTTATCCCCAATTGAGCACGTGTGGTTGCCTGGAATGAGATACCACAGGAGGACATTGACTACCTGATCAAAAGCATGCCTAGGCGCGTTGGAGAATGCGTAGCACATCAGGGTGCATCCACACATTGTTAAAGGTCAAAGGGCTTTAAAGCAGTGCAATCATTTTGAAATTTTTATCATTTACTTATTATGCTTCATTAAGTACTTATACAAAATTTTATTAAAATAAAACCATTTAAACTGGGTGTTCGGATTTATATGTCACTTAGTATACATTTATTATTGCTTATTGAAATTCTTAGTGACTTCATGATTTTATTGGACATTCTACGTATTCAAATATGGGAGCAGTGCCTACATGGCACCTTCTATTACATTGATCATGATTTTGATTTTTGAGCTGCCATAACTTTTTAGAACAAGGGTATATTAGTTTAGTACATTTTTATCTTTTTTTTGCCTTTGCTTTACTTTTCTTGTACAAAAAAATGTACATGGTTCTACTTCAAATGCGATTGTTTTCAATGAGTAGTTTTATCTCAGACAGAGAGTAGAGTAGATTTTTAAACAGTCTTTCTCTCTATTACCATAATTTTTGGCAACGAGGCAAGCAGCCCCTGCCCAGTGACGTGCCCACTACTGGCCACTTTTTGGCCATCTCGGCTGCGCTTGACAAATAAGACCTACAGATAAGTTTAATATTTAGGCGCAAAATACCTGTAAATACTTCG
Organism: Acanthoscelides obtectus; assembly: GCA_963669975.1. Lineage (NCBI taxonomy): Eukaryota > Metazoa > Arthropoda > Insecta > Coleoptera > Chrysomelidae > Acanthoscelides > Acanthoscelides obtectus. The sequence goes on from CAVLJG010000005.1 coordinate 15,215,553, forward strand.
GACGTATACCATGGTAGACGTTTCGCGGGGTTATCTCGAAAAATAACTTTGTCAAGTTGTATTTAAGATTTAAAACATCCTTTATTTTTTTTATTACTCCCACTCGAGTATTGGAGCACATGTGCGTTTTTTTTATTAATCAATATATTGAGATTCATTTAATATCTTGTTTATTTGCTCTGTGCGTACTGTTACTTAAATTCCGTCATCTCTGTTAGATTCTCCTTTTGTGTGGCGGTCAAGCAAAACAAGTTCCGACAAACGTCTCGGCGAGTTGTGGCTTAATCCGTCCTAAGTCACTCGCGCTCTTAAGCCCCCCCTCCCCCTACTCTCCGCTTTATTGAACTAGGGCCTAAATTTTAAATTTGCACGCCACTAGACAACTGTTTTGCTTGGACCAACCGTTAGATAGTATTTAACATTGTGTTTTATTAATTAACCAAAAAAAAGGCGTGGCAGTGCGTTTACTTATTTAGTTTAGAACTCGTACGCCCAAGGTTTCCACGCTATATAGTTACATACACCTCACAAGAGTAGGCGCTAACAAGGTCAATTTTCTAACACACCCTTAGTTCTAATTAGGGGTGTTCTGTGGCGGAGCGGTGTCATCTGAATTTCTGTCTCAGATCCTATGCGTTCATCGTTCTTTGACTGTACACTCTTCACCATATCACAATAAGTTTTTCCATGACTATTTGCCAAGGAATTGTAGACTCTTGTTTTTCAATCGGAAGTTGACTGCTAATCAGAAGCTAATTCCAAAAAAGTGTTTTTCAATAACAGTGACAATGACTTTATTCACTGCATGAATCTCGAAAAGATATTGGACATTTGATTAGAAATTAGAAATTCTTTATTAACGCATATAGCATTTAAATGTAAATAACAATACAAAATATAAAATCATTAATGGTGCATGATCACAAGGGGGCGGTCTACAATCTGAAACTCTACTAGATACAACAAGACCAATTATTACTGTACTACATTTCTCACTTTATTCGCAAAAATCCTAAAACTATCATTGAAAAAGTCAATTTTATTGCACTTCTGCACTACACTATTTGCTTTCATACACATTCGAGTTATAGGAGAATTCACTCCATAATTTGTCCTATCATATGGAATATGAAATAATGACTTACTTCTTGACTCCCTTGACGGTATATGAAAACCAACTAGAGCAAGGAGATCACGCGCATTAATTTGATTGTTAATGATCTTAAAAAGTGTGCAAATATCAAACATATCTCTTCTGTTTACAAGTGGCGTTAAGTTCAGTAGAGTCATTAGGTCCTGACAATTAATGTCATCATAAGGAATGCCAAGCTTTAGCCCTATTCTCTTAAGAAATTTTATTTGGATTCTTTCAATACTATCTCTGTGCACAGCATAATAAGGATGCCAAACAGAGCTGGCATATTCAAATAATGATCTTACTAAAGCACAGTAGACATCTCTCACAATAAAAACATTATTGACGTCCCTAAGACTCCGAAAAACAAATCCCAAAAGACGCATAGCTCTTGATGTTATTTTCTCAATGTGAGACACAAATGTTAACTCACAATCAAGCCACACACCCAAATCCCTTACTAGGTTTGTTCTCTGTAAAATTGCATTGTTTAGTGAGTACTCAAAAGCTATTGGATTTTTAATTTTACAGAAGGTTATAACTTTACCCTTATCAGTATTTAGCATTAACTTATTTACATTTACAACCTATTTAAATCTTCCTGCAAAGCGAGGCAATCACTCGTATTTCTAATAATCTTAAAAATTTTTAAATCGTCCACAAAGCCAAGAAAAAGACAATTAACAAAAATATCCTTAATATCATTCACAAAAATATTGAATAGAAGCGTAGACAAATGGCCTCCCTGGGCAACACCCGATGTAACACTAATTTCTGAGGATATATGGTTTTTGATCTTAACCACTTGGTATCTATCTGTTACATTACTCTCAAGCCATTTAAGTAGAGCGCCATGTATGCCAATTGACCTCAGCTTGCTTACCAAGATACCATGATCAACTCTGTCGAACGCCTTTGAGAAATCAGTGTATACAGCATCCTCTTGATATTTATTCTCAAAGGCATTCAACAGAAGGTGCTCATAGGTTGATTTGTACCAAAATATGCCTTTGTAAACTAAACATGACGAAACTATTTACTTCTAAAACAATTTATTTTCTCAATAACATTTTAAATACACTCTTGTCGTAAAAAATACATATTTGAAATCACTTAGACCTATAACTGATAGAACATCTGAGCAAATAAACAATGTGCGAATAAATGCGCGAAGTTAACAAAGCAACAATTGAAAGATCATCATTGGGTAACATCACCATTATTTTATTATTACGGCTGAAATTCTTTGGGGCATAGTGTTAACCAAGTTTTGGCAAAAAAAATGGTGTAAAACAATCCTATATTTCTTGAAGCTTTTGTCTCAGTTCGGTGATTCTACGAGCAGGATGTTGTCGTAGAACCTTTTTCATCTCGTGCCACAAAGTTTCAATAGGTGACAGATATGGACTGCTAGAAACCCATTTCAAAAGTGGTACATTATTTTCTTCCATCCATTTTATAGCCTTTTTGAGATATGGCACGCTGCACCATCTTGTTGAAACAAAAAATCTAGGCCGAATGTCAAGCATTCTTCCATCACTGGTAAAAGCGATTGTTCTAAAATTGCCAAATATTTGTTTGTATCCACATTTCCATCAATAAAATGAAGTTTTCCTAGTCCTTTTGATGACATACTGCCCCAGACCATGATGGATGCTGGAAATTTTACGTTTCTCTTCAGACAGTCAACATGGGATGCTTCACTTTTTTGCGAATAACTCTACTGCGACTGTCACCAACACAAACGTCGAATCGGGCCTCATCACTCCATTGTATTGCACACCATTGTTAAGGTGTCCATTGTCTATGTTCTTTAGCCCATCTAAGCCGCTTTTTCTTTTGCAGTGGAGTTAATAGTGGCTTGTCTTTGACCTATAAACAAGTTGTGCAACTTTAGGGTTTTTACTGCACTTTTTTTATAAGAAAACTTACCTTGCAAGTGCTAAATCGCAGTTTGTGGGCCTCTCTATGAGTTGTGGACCTCGAAATTCTTCTTCCAACAGCGTCACTCCACAGAGCACTTAATTGTAAATAATTGACACGCCCGTTTGTCACGATTATTCTTCTTAATGCACTTCGGTCGGCATTTGTGATATTACTTTTTTTCACATATCGTGGCTTAATATTAACTGAACCAGTTACGTTATATCTTCTAACAATATTTCTCACACTGTATCGCGATAAGTCTAACAAAGTTGCAATTTCTGAGCTTGATTTCCCAGAATTAAAAAATTTAATTATTATGAGTAATCCGAATTTTCTCACTAATAACCTTTCTTCAACCCATTTTGAAAACCTTAACTACCCAAAAGTATTTTAAACGTATTCTGACAGCTGTGATTAATAAAAACAGTTGTCATGGCTTTTATTTTTCCACCTATGCGTTCTAGACTTATTTTGCATTGAAATGAAAATAGGTTGATATGCTGTAATTGCAACATGTGTTATTTTTATGCTGCAAATTTGATTAGGGAGTGATAAAGTTGGTGTTTTCTAGTATATATTATCAAAATGTTCATTGTTAATATTTTGAACCTATAACATCCTGCTACATTTTTATTATTTGTGTTTGATAAGGAAAAAACTAGGATTTCAATAGTAGGGCCAACTGCAGTGGGAATGATAAAATAGAAGTTCAATAAAAAGTAAAGCGGATTAAGAATTTAAGCAGAATTGAAGCAATTTTCTGAAAGAAGCTCTTTTTGGCCTCCTTCATTTTCATAGTATTTTCTCTCCTTCAAAAAGGCAGGGGTATTTCTAGATTTCTACTATCTGCGTCAGAGCTCTCCTAATCATGCTTTCTTTTTTAATTGTAGGAAATTTCATAAAACAAATAAAAATCAAATGCTTGAACAATTTGATGCAAATAGGAAGCCATAAAGACGTATTACAATTGTAGGAACGACTGATGATACGGCCCTTATTTGTTGAATTAAATATCCGCACATGGTTTCCCTATTTATTCTTAAATTTATTAGAGTAGAATGAAAAAAAACAGAGGGTATGCGTATCTCAATTCGAACAAAAATTTTACCTGACGTTATTAAAAATCGTTATAATCTTACTTTTTAAGTTACGTACACAGGCAGTTGGTAGTTAACTTCGTCGTAGTTAAATAACTTGAATGATAAATCAGGTCTATAGGATGTCATCCACCCCCAAGAACTGGTATGTTTTGCGGAAGCCAGCTTGGCTATGTTGTCCGATTTTCCCCAGGCAATCAATCAATTTGCGGCGGCGGTTAAAAACTTTTCTTGAGTTTGTGCCCAGTCACCGGCAGAAGGCAGTGAACTTCGAACATTTAAAGACTTCTGGCAGTCCACGGCACTACTGTACTGGAATTGTATGGAATTTGAAAATGAGATATTATGTTTTTTGAATGTGCACATTACGAAACATTGTCTTATTTCTATTGGCCTGTTTGTTAGCTTTTGATGAGGATTGAGCTACTATGACAAGGACGAAGGAGAAACTTTATTTCTAGGTGTTTGAAGTAACAGCCATTTAAAAAAATGGAAAGTCGTCGAAAATTAGAATTTGTAGGTTGTGGAATGTGGGCGATTGTGATTGTTGCATCTTTGATATCAGTTGAAAGCGTTCTGTTATCAAGAAGCTTCTGAGTCTGGTGGAACTAAGCATAACTAGTCTAATCATATTCGCAAATTTCCCCGAAATAATTGTAAAGTCTGGTTTGACTGATGCAAGTTGTTCAAGGGATAATGAAAAAATGGAAGCATAAAATGGGTACACACATTTTTGTGGCAAAACTTTTTATTTGACAACAAACAATGAGAAAACGTGTTTTTTGGGATTCAATCGAAAGTGTTGACAGGGACGGAAAAACTTTTCATATAGGATTTAGGTATTTTTCAGCCCTACAAAATGAGCCCATACGTAGAAAGATCGGACTAATAGCAAAAATGTTATGGCCAAAAACGAGGCAAAATGCAGGTTTTGTCACTTGTTGCGATGATAATTTCACGCTATTACTTGAAATTCTTTAAATCCGTAGGATTCATATAATAATAAGTTTATTCACGTAACATATAAATATAACTAAAACTAACATATTCAGGGTGACTTCGAAGTTGAGTCATTTATTTTAACAGTGGGTAGATCTGATCAAAATAAATGTTTTTTTCCTTTACCATTTTTCTGGTAAAATTAAAGTAACAAAGTTATAGCCCTTTGGAAGTTTGAGTACCGCCCTGTCTCAATAATAATATTATGTGCTCGTGTTTGGCAACAACGGATATAATCCGCCTTATCGGTTCATCGCATCGGAAACAAAAAAGAGAAAGAATTTGGAACGATGTTTTTACAATTATTTTATTCAGTTGTATGCAGTCAGTGTCAGTCGGTAACGCGTGAGTGAATAGTGGTGTCTGTTGCGTGGCTCAAACGAAATCAAAAATGGCACATGTTTCCGAAAATGCTGAACTTGTGGACATGATTCTTATTTACGCGGCATCACGGATTTACGCGGATCGGTTTCCCAATCGAGTGCAACCAACCCCTCGTGCCTTTGTTAATGCAGTACAAAGGGCTCGTGAATCAGGTGACTTAAGACCTCACAGGGGAGGGCATGCCGGTGCTCCAAGACCGCACGATCAAATACAGGTCCGCACTGAAATACTTGTCGGGAGGATACTTTATAAAACAAGGTAACATTTTTTTTTAATTTTTTTTTTTATATTTACACACATATTTTGGTTTATCTTCCTTCTACAATCATTATCTGAAAATTAATGACTCAACTTCAAAGTCACCCTGTATAAATAAACTGAATTTACCCACAGAAGAATGAATTCTTGAGCGTGTTTTTTAACTTAAATTTTTACATAAATATACATATACACACGTATACACACACAGACCTATACAGGTTTCGTCAGAGTTGTGAGGCCACGTGATATTTACTGCTGTAGTGGGGACACTCAAATTGGCTACGTGGAGAACAAGAGCGTTTCGCGCTCATTCTAAAGCTATTTTTGAAATACCTATACACTCCTTTGTTACCAAATACACTCCAACTTTCCTTGTGAGAACGTCCTCACAAAATCGACAGTACAAGACTGAGTAAGCATATGTACCCATAATTAATTGATCTAACGATTCCCCCTACACACGCCCCACTACTAATCTGCTAAAGAATATGTATGTCTACAGTATATTCTGATAAGAGATAGACCGGACATAAACAAGACCACGTGATCATCGAACGCTGTAACATTCGGCAGGGACGTATTAAAAGTCACGCAGTACATATTTTAGATAGCAGATGCTGCTTTGCGTAACTTTGTAGTAAATTAGCACAATTCGATGTGTATACGATTGGTGATGGATATAGGATCATGTGGGGGTGGGGTAAGAAATATATAATGATGTAAATATACATAAGGGTTTCAAAATTTTCGCATCGATTTCCAGCTTCGGATGCCGTCTGATGTTTGGTGAAATACAGTCGAATATAATCTCAAAATGGCGTTTAAATTAGCCTAAATTAAAAATAATCGTATATCTCTTAAAATTGCTTTTAGAATATTGATTAGTATATTTTTTGATTTCTAGGTAAATATGTAACCAAATTAAAACGTTCAAAACGTAAAAAAATGTGCATGGTTGAACATTGTCAGAAAGTAGATTCTTGAATAGGTTTTGCCAAAATGGGTTCAAAAATGTCAATGATTAATTAAAAAAGCTTTATAATTACTTATAACTTACCGAATTTGATGAACGACATCTTTTATTGGAAAGATGAGCTTGATGAGCTTTCATTATCGCTACTGCCTGAAGCACCAACGTCAATAATGAATGGCTCGACTTGTTCCTCTAAAATATTGTCCAGTTCCCACATTCTCTTTTCAACTTTGTCTTTCACGTGCTTAATACAGTTTTCCCATTTTTGCGCTGTTATTAATTCTAGTGCTTCTTTGAAAAGTCCTTTGAGGTCACAAAATTTAAAAGTTGTATTGTGCTTAGCGTACAACTTTGTGAGAAACCTTCACAACAATTTCTTTGATGGTTGATGCCTCGTTCTCCTCGCGCTCGATCTTATATATATATTCAAAATGACTTCTTTCATTTCTGCACTCAGGTGTCTTTTTATAGAGCGTTTCCTAGGTGGACTACAGGAGTTTACAACTTCATCGGCAGTATCTGTACTACTGGGCAGTTTGCGCAAGCAGTTGATAACAATAACAATCAATAACAAGGTATAACAATAACAACGACAAACTGAACAACTTAATAAGATAACAAACGAAAACGTCCAAAGAAATATCAAATTGCAATGTTGCACACGACATACGTAACACGTCTGAACCTGAATGTGACTCTGCCTTGATACGACTGCTCTGCCGCTCGGCATAGGCATTTAATTGCGAATTGACCAATGAGGGCTCCTGTTTTACGTCGAGACGGCGGCGTTAGCGTGAAAATCACCCGAACCTTTTGTTTACATCCGGTCTATCTCTTATCTGAATATACTGTAGGTTGATGTCCCCACTAATAATAGAGCACCTGAATTTTAGTAGAAAGCTATGCGCACGCGGTCTTGTGAGGACTTATGGATATGAAGACCCCAATAATATGGTGTGTATGAAAGATGTTAATTTGGTTCTATAACTAATGGCTAATGGCGCCGTTTTACACTGTCCTCATTACAAAGCAGCTTCAAGTTGTGCCTCACAGAAATATTCTTACAGATAATGCAAAGGTGTAACCGTGTATATCTCCGTACTAGTTGGAACTGTTCCCACTAGTTAGGTCGTATGGTGTGTATAGGAATAGCGTCCCACTCCACCTACTCCGTGGTATGTTGTATGAAATTCAAACGAAGGACTATCCAGTTTTCAGCTAGCTTTGGTTCCGACGTAGAAACAAAAATGGAGGAGGCTGAATTAAAGGAGCGCTTGATGAATGCTGGAGCTATTTTGGCAATCCATCATGTAAAGCGTATTATTCCAATATTAATGGTGTCCAATATTTGACACCTACACAGTATTGTTTGATGAATCAAACTTATTATGTTTTAAAACTAATTATACTAAGTGACATATAAATCCGAACACCCAGTTTAAATGGTTTTATTTTAATAAAATTTTGTATAAGTACTTAATGAAGCATAATAAGTAAATGATAAAAATTTCAAAATGATTGCACTGCTTTAAAGCCCTTTGACCTTTAATAATGTGTGGATGCACCCTGATATGCTACGCATTCTCCAACGCGCCTAGGCATGCTTCTGATCAGGTGGTCAATGTCCTCCTGTGGTATCTCATTCCAGGCAACCACCAACTCCTTTCGAAGTGCTTCTAGAGTCTGAGGAGGACGTTGCAAATTGAGCAATCTCCTACCCATCATATCCCACACGTGCTCAATTGGGGATAAGTCGGGAGATCTTGATGGCCATGGTAACAATGTGATATTATGTTGAAAGAAGTCTATTGTGACTCTTGCAACATGTGGCCGGGCATTATCTTGTTGGAAAGTTGGATCTGCCAGGGTGTCAAGTTAGGGTAAAAGATGGGGTTCTAGAACTTCGTGGATATAACGCTGCGCGTTCATGTTACCTATGATGGAGATTAAAGGTGACCTGGAACCATAAGCTATAGCACCCCAAACCATAACTCCAACAGTTTGATGAACATGTCTTTCAGCAAAAAACTGTAGATTCTCCCTTTCACCACGTCGCCTTCTAACCCTGGCACGACCATCGTGCATGCCTAAACAAAATCGAGACTCGTCACTAAAGACAATACTGTTCCATTCCTGATCCCAGTGTGGCCGGTATGAAAACAAGCCAAAACTTCTTATCGTCGGTAAGCACTTCGCATGCCAATAGGTCTTCCGTGTTCTGCAAACCATTCATTTGCAATGGACCTGGTAGTGGAGAAACGGTCCCTTAAGGCCAATAATCTTAGGCGGCGATCTTCACGGTCTGTTGTTCTACGGCGGCGTCCAGTGCCCCTTGCTCTTTGCGTACGGCCTTCTCGAAGCCATGCCTGACAACACCTAACCACAGTGTCTACACTTCTTTGCACTCTAACTGCAATTGCCCGAAGAGAAAGTCCAGCTTCCCGAAGTCCCACTATACGGCCCCTATCAAACTCACTAAGTTGACGAAATCGTACAGGTCTCCGTACTCTAGGCATCGTAACCGATCGTAAAGGATGTCAAGAACCAAAATCCGCCAACGTTGATTCTTTACTGCGGCTGAAATATTCATTTTTAGAGCGTTAGTGAATTAAAAAAAAAGCAGTATAAAAACCGAAATGTCCAACTGATAAGGCTGAAAACATTTTCACTTGTTATTTACAGTAAGATAAATACTTTCACCAACTTTTATTAAAATAAAACAATTTAAACTGGGTGTTCGGATTTATATGTCACTTAGTATATATCAATTTTCGGTGGCAATGATTTGTGCCGGGTTTCTTGTAGCAGGGGTATTTCCATACTTTATTAAATTTATTCTAAATATGTAGTAGATGGTGATCAAAAAGACAGAATGAAAATAGGATTCAAAGGAAACAAAAAATTGATCTTTTAAAATGAAGTTATTTTCTTTTAATTCCATCATGATAATCATTGTGAATAAGATAAATTTTGAATATAGTTCTGTACTAGAAGTCTCAGAGATATATGGAAATATTGGTTTTTCTCTTGCCCAAGGGCTTCATACGCTTTTTACCTCCCTCGCCAACTGGCGGGGAAGTATTGTGATCGGGAAAAAATTCTTGTTTTTTGATAGGTAGATACATTACTTACTATACACATATTAAAAGAAAGCGAATGTGTCTATCATCTTTTGTTGCGAATTACTCATAAATACGAGATGGTTCAGTTTGTATGGAAGGAAAAACGTAACCCATCATTTTTTGCATAAAAGTAACATTTATCTTTCGGAACGGTTTGCGATTCATATCGGCAAGGTTAACTGGTGTTTTCGAATATCTGCGTGAAACCATCGACTCATTACCGACAAGTGCCAAAACCTGCAGTTTGCCTCGATGTTCGGCCATAACTTGTTTGCTATTAGTCGGATCTTTTTACGTATGGTCTGATTTTCCAGGTCTCATAGATACCTAATAAACTTATATAAAGAGTTTTTTCGTTTCTGCCAAACCTCTCGATTGAATTCCAAAAAACACATTTTCTCACGCTTTGATGTCGAATGAAAAGTTTTCCCACAAAAATTGGTGTTCCCATTTTATGCGTCCATGACACTAACAACTGTAACAAAAATGTCCTGTTGTTCAAAATCATCGTCAAGCGAGATATTTTCTGTTCCACCCCACACACAACAGGAGTAAAATTCAACTCCACCGAAATGCCGAAAAACAACCAGGCACAAGGATAAACACTACATCGTCAAAACATCCTAAAATAGGCATCACCCAACCGTTGTTTTTGCCTTGTGTGCTGAAAAATAGCTACCCGCATTTAATATGACCCCGTGCTCCAGCATCCTGAGCGTCATGTTATGCCACCACGTGATACTGATGGCAGTAACGTACCAGAATAATAGAGATGTGATAAGTGGTTACTTTATGAATAACGAATACTACTTGATGACATTCTGCAGACGATACGACTTTAATATCCATATACAGCGACTGATATGGATAGATAAACAAATAGATAGATATATGTACTTGCAAAAAATCAGAATGTAATTGAAACTTAAGTACTTGAAAAATGCCAACATGGTGTCCAAAGCGACATCAGTAAAAGGTAATTGCGGTCTTATACGTCAGACAAACAAGGACTCCGAAGAAATAAAATATTTACTTTCTCACAACAGTATTGTTGCTCTTAATTCAAATACAATGGTATTGTTAAATATTCAATGTTAGATATAAATCTCACTGATCCGAAATTATATAAGAATAGTAGAACTAGTCGTGCCCGTTCCAGAAAAAGGACGTTCATCCCTACAAAAACGTCAAGCGAGTATGAGGCTGTCTGTCGTTTTTCGATGTACCAGATACAAGTACCAGAAAATACCGAAGTTCCTCAAAAAAGTAAGAAAGACCTACTTAGAACCGTTGAACACCGGTTAATTGTTATGCGATCATGAACTGAAGAGAACCAAAAGTGAGAATTTACTAGTTCAAGATCCAAAGGGAACAATGTTGTTTGTCCTGTGAGAAAATAATATAAGATCGTTTGGCCTTGATATCTGCGCATTTGAGACCCAGCAACAAACCACGAGATAAAACCTGAACAAGAAACTCTTGATCCATTAGTTAGGTTGGAGAATAACTGGCGCCAGATTTTTCAGTCCCAAATTTTCATTACGCTTCAAATTATAAAATTTCAGGAGTTTCGAAACATTAGCTTCTCAGGACAATTCCCTAATTCCCAGGCAATGGGAATCAGGAGACCAATTCTTGACAACCAGGAAGTATGACAACTATTAAGAAGGTGTCATGGATCGGAGGAATTGTATTTTTGTGCTGTATTATACAACGTTTCCTTGATCATCGAATTATCTCTACCTGCATCAGTCACTTGATAGTACGAAGCATGTCTTTTAAGTTTTGCATACAGAAATCGTCAGTACTGAATCTTAACCTCACTCTTTAGTAAACTTAAATTCAAAGTTCCACAACAATACAATAAAGTATCTCAAGCTGTGAAAACTCTATCTGTGTCTTTGATGACATGTAGCATGTATTTTTATGTAATTTTATTTTTTTTATATTTGTTTATTTGTGCATGTTTTCTCACTTGTCACTTTTCATTTGTTTGTGTTTTGTTTACGAATTTGTTACTGTTTACTTTTCGCCAAATACCTTATATTTTCTTCTTTTAAAGTTACTTCTAAGCATGGTTTTTGATTCTGCTACGTACTCTGTTGATGCACGTTTCTCTTTTGGCCTTTTGGTCATTATACCATGCATAGGCTACGATTCTGCAAAACAAAATTCTGCTTTAAATCTCCTTATTATCTTCAGTGTATCTTTTTGTATTTGCAAGTACTTGAATTTTTTTTAACCCTGGTTGGTTCTGAAATACAGCTTGTGCTGATGTAACCCGAAAGGCCATTCATTATTACTATTATTAATACGTGAAGTGTTCTCACTACAGTGAATTTTTAAGTGTCACCAAGTCATTAGAAAAACGGAACTCACCGAGAACATTTGCACATGTGCAGAACCTAGGAACAGAAGTTGACATCTGTGAGAAAAAAGTTAAGAAACGCCAGTTTGCTAACATTCTATTACTTACTCTATTCACTCGTTTTCAAAAATTGGCCTCTTGATCTTTCACCGGAAGAGGAAGCCGTTACAATTATTCGACTTAATTCAATGGTTGGGTTTGGTTCTCAAGCCATCTAAAATTGGAAAAACTTCTGGAAGTGAAGTAAAGCCGAGATAGAGATGTATGGACAGAATTTTATTAAAACTATCTCGGCTACTGGAACCAGTGGTTTCCGAATACCAAACATCAGTTCGCGATTGCACCCATCTCCGCAAGATCTCCGCCAGTGCCTACTATTTCCAACGAATATAAAATAGGGTAAACTGCACAGGAATAATAATGAGTCGTTTCAGAATGTAATGAAATTGTAATAAAAGCCCCCTTGTTTTAGAACTGATTAAAACCCAACGTGGCATCGCCAGTCGTTGTTCGATCTACATATAAAACAATTAGCTTATATACAGGGTGACTCAAAAGTGAATAGTCATATTTCTACGGCAATAAATACAGATAGATAAGTTTTGCAGCGCCGATATGAACGATTTTTAAATGCCGGACACACGTTGCAATTTTTTGTTAACACCTCAAAATTTCAAACCTCTGGAGAAAGGCAAATAGAGAAACCTTCGCGCGAATTGCATATGTCGCTGATACCGTCTGGAGACACGACCACATAGTAGATCGTAAGCCGTGTGCTCAGCTAAAAAAAGGAGGTCAAGTAGGTTGACTCTGCACTTCCTACGCAACGCTATCATCTCTTAAAGATTACGTTTTACACAGGTTGGCCCCTTTGAGAGAAAGGTTAGCTACGAACATGTAACAACAGAAACATTATACGGATCAAGTAAGTCAAACAGGCCCATACAATTAGTCTATAGATATTATTTCCCATCCCTACTGATAATAGTTATAGGAGGTTATAAAATTACCAAACAGATCGACAGGCAGATAGGCCGACAGGTATGAGTGACAAGGTGTTTCGTGATATAACATCAAATAAATATAATATCTCATTTTCCGAATTTTTCGCGAACACAATACTTCCTTAACAGAAGGCGTGGTAAGTCAAAAGACGGATTTTTTAGGATCGCTCTATAGCGCACAGGTTTTTTGATTCTTTGGTAATGTTTGTAAAGGCGCACCTGCCCCCAAGACTTTTTGAATTTGGTGGGTAAAAAAATTTCCCACAAAGCATGAACCATTCTCAGACGGTAACCAGGTCAACAAAGTTTTTTTTATACCCAAGCAAACGTATAGGCAGAAGCCTAAATACGCTGGCACCGCGGCTGTTATGAGGTGCTTAAAGGAACTTTGTTGAACCGATTTTTGAACTGCCTGAGGTTAGTAGAACCAAAGAACATGTAGATTATTAGTCAATCTCGATGCCTTAAGGACAAAGGAGAGGTCCCATCTGGCCTCCCCCGGCGGGCACCTATACCTTTCTTTGTATCACCCTGTATATGCGCAGAAATGGGAACAGCCTCCCAACGACTCTAACCCAAATCTATTTTATGCTCAGTTTAATGCTCTCAATAACAGTTATTTATACACGCCCTGCTAGGGGTGCAACAGAGACAACAACAAGAAACAATCATTATTTTTGAATATTTCATCAGGCAACCAGATTTCCTCTACGAGAAGGCAATTTTACGGAAGAAACGGCCTCTTCTTTCTGACAAGGGTCATGCAGTTTGCAAACATCAGTAGTATAATCTATAAGAATGTGAATAAAAAGAGACGATATCGACAAATAGGAGGTTCTTATCCTTATAGTAGTTAAGGGACCTCTGATTCGGAGTTGGTAAACAGAAAAACCTAAATGACACGCGGTTGGGATCAACTGCTCGGCTTCTTTTGGAAACGTCTTCGATATGACGTAGAAGTGACCTTCAAATGTCCTCATAGAAACACACTAGCTAAATACTTGAAATCAGCGACCGATATAACCCTATACAGTATATTCAAATAAGAGATAGACCGGATGTAAACAAAAGGTTCGGGTGATTTTCACGCTAACGCCGCCGTCTCGACGTAAAACAGGAGCCCTCATTGGTCAATTCGAAATTAAATGCCTATGCCGAGCGGCAGAGCAGTCGTATCAAGGCAGAGTCACATTCAGGTTCAGACGTGTTACGTATGTCGTGTGCATCATTGCAATTTGATATTTCTTTGGACATTTTCGTTTGTTATCTTATTAAGTTGTTGAGTTTGTCGTTGTTATTGTTATACCTTGTTATTGATTGTTATTGTTATCAACTGCTTGCGCAAAATGCCCAGTAGTACAGATACTGCCGATGAAGTTGTAAACACCTGTAGTCCACCTAGGAAACGCTCTAAAAAAAGACACCTGAGTGCAGAAATGAAAGAGGTCATTTTGAATATATATAAGATCGAGCGCGAGGAGAACGAGGCATCAACCCTCAAAGAAATTGTTGTGAAGGTTTCTCACAAAGTTGGGGTGTGTCGCGCATCAGTGTTTAATGTGTTAAGACAATACAAAAAAAATCACACCTTTTCTGAGCCAATGACCAGTAAACATCGCAAAAGTATTGTTAAATCATTGGATGAAGCTGATAAGCATGCGATTAGGAGGAAAGTGCATGAATTCTTCTTTAGGAATGAAATACCTACTATAGATAAAGTACCGCAGGAGGTAAATGGAGATACAACGTTGCCAAATTTCAAACGATCAACTTTCCATGCGTTACTGAAGCATTTAAATTTCAAATGGAAAAAACGGGGTCGTAATAGTTTACTACTGGATAGAGAAGAAATTGTGCTATGGAGGAGGGATTATTTAACAAAAATTGGAAAATATAGAAATCAAAACAGGAAGATTTATTACCTTGATGAAACGTGGGTAAACGCAGGACACACTACAAGTAAAGTATGGGTTGATGATTCTGTAACTTCATCCAGGAGGGCCTTTCTAGATGGACTGTCCACCGGATTAAAAAATCCAGCAGGTAAATACGAGTAATAGACAACAATCGGATGTTTTTCAAACCTTGGGAACAAGGTTCTAAACATTAATTCCAGGGGGCAGATAAAACATATTACAAGTAACAAAACTTTTATAACTTTCGATAAAATGCGTGGATGTTTTATTGTCATTTTCATTTGTTAGAACTTTTTTAAGCCATGTTTTTATGTGTTTTCGATATTTCAATAATTTTTTAATATAATCCTAAAATATGTCGAATATTATAAACTTAAAAAAAGTTACTAAGTTTTATATTGTGTACCGTTCCTAATATTTCTAATCATTTTAATTCATACTTTAAGCTTAATAAAGTTATAATTTGTTAATATTAATATTTGCGCCTATTTCAGGTTCCTGATCATAAATTTTTTAAAGGTTTATAACTTTAAATTAAATTGTGAAGCGCTGAGTAATCATACGACTTCAATATTCTTTCTTTCAATATGACTAAATAATCCCAATTATAGCAATCTGATACTCATGTCTCAATGTGTTTTCGCTGAATGTGATGAAAACATTTGAAAAAGGTTCGCTTATTGAAATAAATCTACACCAGTTAGTACTTCGATTTCCAGGTAAAGGGAAAAGGCTCATTATCTGCCATATTGGCAGTGAGGATGGATTTGTTGTTGACGGTCTGTGGTGCTTTGAGTCTAAGAAAACTGGAGATTACCACGAGGAAATGAATGGTGAATCGTTTGAACAGTGGCTTTCAAAAATTTTACCAAACTTAGAGGAAAACGCAGTGATTGTGTTGGATAATGCGCCTTATCATTCTCGAAGAATGGAGAAGGTCCCAACAACGGCTTCAAGGAAAGTTGATGTTCAAAATTGGCTCCGCTCGAAAAATATCAACTTTGAAGAAGCAATGCTGAAAGTACAATTATTAAGAATTCTCAAGGATCACAAGGATCACATATCAAAAATACGCCATTGACGAAATGGCAGCAAGTCAAAATAAAACTGTGCTCCGTTTACCTCCATACCATTGCGAGCTCAATCCCATTGAGCTCATATGGGCAGAGGTTAAAAATTATATAGCTAAGCACAATACAACTTTTAAATTTTGTGACCTCAAAGGACTTTTCAAAGAAGCACTAGAATTAATAACAGCGCAAAAATGGGAAAACTGTATTAAGCACGTGAAAGACAAAGTTGAAAAGAGAATGTGGGAACTGGACAATATTTTAGAGGAACAAGTCGAGCCATTCATTATTGACGTTGGTGCTTCAGGCAGTAGCGATGATGAAAGCTCATCAAGCTCATCTTTCCAATAAAAGATGTCGTTCATCAAATTCGGTAAGTTATAAGTAATTATAAAGCTACTGTATTTTCTAATTAATTATTGACATTTTTGAACCCATTTTGGCAAAACCTATTCAAGAATCTACTTTCTGACAATGTTCAACCATGCACATTTTTTTACGTTTTGAACGTTTTAATTTGGTTACATATTTACCTAGAAATCAAAAATATACTAATCAATATTCTAAAAGCAATTTTAAGTGATATACGATTATTTTTAATTTAGGCTAATTTAAACGCCATTTTGAGATTATATTCGACTGTATTTCACCAAACATCAGGCGGCATCCGAAGCTGGAAATCGAAGCGAAAATTTTGAAACCCTTATGTATATTTACATCATTATATATTTCTTACCCCACCCCCACATGATCCTATATCCATCACCAATCGTATACACATCGAATTGTGCTAATTTACTACAAAGTTACGCAAAGCAGCATCTACTATCTAAAATATGTACTGCGTGACTCTTAATACGTCACTGCCGAATGTTACAGCGTTCGATGATCACGTGGTCTTGTTTATGTCCGGTCTATCTATTATCTGAATATACTGTAGTATTGAAAATCGTTTAAATGCTCTAAGAAGTATATTTTTATCTTTGGGGCGTGACAATATTTCGAGGCTAGAAAGGACATCCAAAAATAACAAAAAAAAGTTCTTATAAATATGGACATTCAACACCTCCTTTAGGAGGAGAGGATGATGTAGCATTTATTCAGCATTATTTTTTTTACCAATGTTATGTCCTCATAAATTTAGAAGTTACCACGTAAGTTATATTAAATGTAATGTTTACTGTGGTCGTAAATAATTCTTATTATTTGTATTCATTTATTTTTGAAATAAACGTTTTCTTTACTTTGAAGATTCTTTATCTAGAAACAAAAATAAACATGTTGAATCGTACCTCAAGTATTTTTTGAGACAAAAGTGGCGTAAAACATATTTCCTACTAGGCATCCAGTCACCCCAGTTTCTACGTTCCTTGTTTATTTTGGGCCAGAAACTTTGGATGTGTGTTGCTGATGATGTGCTCACTGACCGTCTGAAATCCCAACTCAGTGTTTTTTCCCACTCCGTATAAATTATTTTTTTTCAATTTCGTAAATAAAACTTGATCACCCTAGATATCTCAGTAGGGGAGCATCTTTGGCCCCCTATTTATAAGTACTTTTTTGATATTTTTTGATGTGCTTTCTGCCCTATAAATATTGGAACGACTTTCTAAATCACCCGACCCTCTATAAGAGTCATAAGAAAAATATTACTCCAAGCTCTTTCACCGAAAATACCATTTCACTAATTCGGGCAATTAGGTTAATCCGGATGATGACGATGAGAGTTTGAGGTCATCACAATGGACGCCATACGTTCAAGTTACCTCAATATTTATTTAATCGCTTGAGTACCCATCGCCTGAACTCAAGGGGAAAGGTGCCATTCCAAAACAACGTAGAGTAATAATGAAGGGATTGCGTTCACTGGTGCCTAATTCTAATTTGAATATACATGGAACTCAAATTGCTGCGCAGACATTCGGGATGGTGTTTTGGGGTCAGCAGTTTGTAGACTGAATGGGTGGGAGAGGGAGTGTTCAAAGAAGGTAATTGGATTAGACAAACTCCAGGAGACTCCAAAGATACCTTGTGAAAGTTTAAGCGTAGACTATCGTAGTTGTTTTCCGAGTTTTCCAACAAATGAGGGTGTTTAATCACCGCATGATCGTCTCTCACAACAGAGGCATAAGGTCGAGGTAGAAAGGTTAGGATTTCAGCACATGAGAATTAAATATTTACATCTTCAGTATATCTTGACGTCAGAGTATTTAGAAAATCTGTTAAGTCACCTTGGTTCTTAGGATGTTTATCATTTCTCAAATACACATACAATAGATATAACTTTCGTCAGCTAATATCAACCATGAACACAAAGAATAATATAAATATTAAAACGTATTTTCAGTAGCACGCCCCTCAATAAATAATGTACATTTTCGGAGCTTGGTAAAATCGGGTAACTAAGGACGCTGATGGCAACAAAAGAATGGAGTCAAGTGGTTCGACCCTGCACCTACCACGCAAGGCTGTCATCAGTTCATAAAGGATTATGTTCAGCACAAGATAGATGCTCTGAGAAAAAACTTTCTTACACAACATGTATAATAGAGACATTGAACGGCTCAAGTCAGTCAAATGGACCTATACGTCCATAGAGATTTCCCTGCCTTACTGGTAGTGCCGTCCGTCTGGCAACTACGAATTTGATCCTATCCGCAATTTTGATTGTGATTTTAGGTCTTTTTATCTATCTACATTTTTACTATACTAAGTGACATATAAATCCGAACACCCAGTTTAAATGGTTTTATTTTAATAAAAGTTGGTGAATGTATTTATCTTACTGTAAATAAAAAGTGAAAAAATTTTCAGCCCTATCAGTTGGACATTTCGGTTTTTATACTGCTTTCTTTAATTCACTAACGCTCTAAAAATGAATATTTCAGCCGCAGTAAAGAATCAACGTTGGCGGATTTTGGTTCTTGACGTCCTTTACGATCGGTTACGATGCCTAGAGTACGGAGACCTGTACGATTTCGTCAACTTAGTGAGTTTGATAGGGGCCGTATAGTGGGACTTCGGGAAGCTGGACTATCTTTTCGGGCAATTGCAGTTAGAGTGCAAAGAAGTGTAGACACTGTGGTTAGGTGTTGTCAGGCATGGCTTCGAGAACGCCGTACGCAAAGAGCAAGGGGCAGACCGTGAAGATCGCCGCCTAAGATTATTGGCCTTAAGGGACCGCTTCTCCACTACCAGGTCCATTGCAAATGAATGGTTTGCAGAACATGGAAGACCTATTGGCATGCGAAGTGTTTACCGACGAATGAGAAGTTTTGGCTTGTTTTCATATCGGCCACACTGGGTCCTCCCTTTAACTCGAGAACACCGACGTAATCGCCTTGAGTGGTGCAGACAACGGTCACTCTGGGATCAGGAATGGAACAGTATTGTCTTTAGTGACGAGTCTCGATTTTGTTTAGACATGCATGATGGTCGTGCCAGAGTCAGAAGGCGACGTGGTGAAAGGAGGAATCCACAGTTTTTTTGTTGAAAGACATGTTCATCACACTGTTGGAGTTATGGTTTGGGGTGCTATAGCTTATGGTTCCAGGTCACCTTTAATCTTCGTCAGAGGTAACATGAACGCGCAGCGTTATATCCACGAAGTTCTAGAACCCCATCTTTTACCCTATCTTGACACCCTGGCAGATCCAACTTTCCAACAAGATAATGCCCGACCACATGCTGCAAGAGTCATAATAGACTTCTTTCAACATAATGATGTCACATTGTTACCATGGCCACCAAGATCTCCCGACTTATCCCCAATTGAGCACGTGTGGGATATGATGGGTAGGAGATTGCTCAATTTGCAACGTTCTCCTCACACTCTAGAAGCACTTCGAGAGGAGTTGGTGGTTGCCTGGAATGAGATACCACAGGAGGACATTGACCACCTGATCAGAAGCATGCCTAGGCACGTTGGAGAATGCGTAGCACATCAGGGTGCATCCACACATTATTAAAGGTCAAAGGGCTTTAAAGCAGTGCAATCATTTTGAAATTTTTATCATTTACTTATTATGCTTCATTAAGTACTTATACACAATTTTATTGAAATAAAACCATTTAAACTGGGTGTTCGGATTTATATGTCACTTAGTATATTTATAAGTCGAAAAAATTGTCCTATGATCTTTTAATTATTTTCCACAGACATGTTCTACAGGATACAGACAACGGTTCTAAAGGACATTACTGCAAGTCGTTTTTCCTAAAATATCTTTTGAAGGAATAATTCGATTAAATTTTGAGTGCACGGTTTGCGCATTGCGTGACAATTTCCACGCAGATCGACAGGGATGAACTAGCCCTGATGGAAAGTTGATGATTTTTTTACACCTGATTATCGATGCCTTCTCGATTTCAACACCGCCTAGTGACCATAATTATTCTGTACCTGTCAATTCTTGGCGACTACTAGTTTTGATACCAGCGTTTGGCTTCTTTCGAAATACATAAAATCAAATGTACAAAAGTACAAAAAGGTTGTGATGCATATTAAACTAAATAATTTGGGTTGAATAAGAGGATTTAAGCTCCTATCCTTAAACTATGCAAAAAGGAAAGGAATAAGTGCTAGCACAGCATGCGAGAAATGCTGAGGAGTTTTTGATGAACGGTCAAGCCGACTTAATAAGAGCTCCGATCATAAGACAAACCTTCTATAACATAAAGACAGCGGCAACTCATGGGGATGCTTATATGTTAGAATAATTACATTTTTCTGGATACTGACGGTACCAACATTTACACCTAGCACATTAATACCAAGAAAGGGCATAAATTGTCGTACCTCTGTACATTTCTTGTCGAAACACTCCATACGGCAATGTTAATCACAGAACAAAACAGTTGGCCATAAAGTAGCATTTTGATGTTTTGTAGTGGCATTTTTTCGAATTCCAGGATCATTCGTACCTTAATCGAATACTAAGGCTCCAAAAAGTAAGTTTCAAAGATTTTATTAATTTTTCTCCTAGTACTAAAAATTGTGCTTCTCTAAAATATAATTTCTTATGTCTTTTGTAGCCTTATAGATACGTATTTGACTATAACAGTCAAATAGATTGACCCATCCTAATGTCAACCCACCGAATGCCAGACTTGAGAATGAAATAGTAATTTGTATATCTCCTACTGAGCGGGGCCGTGGTAAATGCTTGTTCCGGAAGTTGTTGTATCCAGTATTCAACTTCTTCCCGTTCAAGTAATTGTACACACGTTAGGGAATACCTCAGTATCGATTGACGGGTGGCGGTACAAGACCACCAACGGGCCACTTTAGGTCTATTTAATATCACGTAAAAATAAGGTGGTAGATAAGAACCAGTCGACTGAGGCGGTACCACCCGCTAGCTTTTTCCAGGGTGTCTTATAAATGTCCGCATGTTTCCATACCTAAGCTATGCAGTCGGTTATCTCCCAAACAACGAAGTTAATGATAGTGAATCCCTCGATCACTAAGAACTCCGGACGTAAATTCACTCCACTCTCGGAATGTCCGGGTGGAGGGTTCGCTCGAGGGAACAACATCGAAGATCGTTGATGCTGTTCATCACTATCTGCGATCCAATCGTCCCGCCGTGCTTTTCTTGGCGGAGACAAAAATGTCGGAGTCTGCACCAACTAACCATCTCAACTTCCCAAACAACGAGATGCACTCCAATCTGAGAAAGAACGGGGGAGTTGTCCGCAGCAGTCCTTCCTGCTCCAGAGATGTTTCTCTGGAATCAGACCGGAAGGACATTCTGTGGCTTCGCCTCAACTCCAATACATTACCCAAATTTATTTGCTGCCTTTATCGCTCTCCCTCGGACCATAACTGGGAAGACCTACTCGAATACCTCGCCGTCCAGATCGAGTTCCTACACATTGGAGCGTCTCTTCCAGATATCTTATGAATCCGGCACCTTCCCAGAAAACTGCTCATGTCGAACCCATCCCTAAACAAGGATCTAAGACCGACCCTTACAGCTACAGGCCTATAGATCTGCTTTCTGTTTTAACTAAGGTGGACTACCTCGAACGTCACAGCTTGATTGGCGACAAGCAGTATGGTTTCCGGCACCAACGATCCACAGGGGACCTGCTAGCTTACGTCACGCAATTGTGGAGTAAACTCACCCAGTCTTATGGTGAGGCTCATGTCGTTGCTCTTAACATCACGAAAGCGTTGGATCAGCTGTGACACGCTGCCCTCTTAAGCAAACTTCTATCCTAGGGCCTCCCAGAAAAGCTTTGCAGATGGGTGGCTGACTTTATCTCTGACCGCAAGATATCCATCGTAATTGATCGGTTCTCCTCTTCATCACACAACGTCAACGCGGGTGTTCCCCAGGGATCGGTCTTGGCTCCAACACCGTTTCTCTTACATATCAACGACCTCCTTTCCTGCATGATCAACCCAATCCACAGCTTCGCTGATGACAGCACTCTACATGCAGGAACTCAGAGTGACAAGCCGCTCTCTGCCGCTGAACTGGAAAAAAGAAGACTAGCTACGACTTACTCTCTGACAAGAGACCTGGAGGCTATCACTGCTTAGGGACGCAACAATGCCTCCAAAACACAGTACTGTACTTTAACAAAAAAAAGCGTCCAGCGCTCATCCAGTTTCTATGGACGGCCGAGTTCTGCCAAAGAGCTATTCATTTCGGCTGGTCGGAGTCCAGATCACCGAGGACCTGATCTGGCAAGAACACAGACGCTGCTTTGTCTCGAGGGTGTCGAGATTGTTGAGCAATCTACAAGAGGAAGCTTTTCCCAGGTCTACTAACCTTAGGCAGTTCAAAAATTGTATTAAGAAAATTTCTTTGGTATCATCATAGCAGCCGCGGTGTTCCGGCATTTAGGCTTCTGCCTGCGCGGCTGCTTCGATATAAAAAAAATACAAGACAACATCTAATATGGTGCAGGTTAATTTCAAGTAAAGACTCTTGAATGTGGACAATACTTAGGTAGGTCCACACATCAAATTCCAGTTCATTCCAGTTAACGGTTTTGAAGATATTAAAAAAATTGTTTTTTATTTTTAAACTTGAAGCCCTCGAAAAAATATTACATATATCTCCCTTAATATGAGATCCTGTGTATGATGTTTAATTTTTGGTTACGACTTGTACTTAATGAACTTGTACTTTTGAGGTAGCTTCACCTCAGCCTTTATTATTATTTCTATGTTTATCTTCTTTTTGACTATATTTCATGATGTGCCTAGCTGTGTAGCTTTATCTCCAGAATGTGTACCTCATGAAACCCAGTAGTAAACTGTAAAATGTGGTTGTCTAACGATTGCTTGACTGTAAATGACGCATTACACTTTGTACACGTGATCTCAGCTACAGTATGTTTCGTGATATGGTCAACTAAATTTCTTGCCCGAGTAGTTTACTATTCACAATGTCCTCATTGATGTGTTTTACGAGACACTGAAGCAGTAAATGTAGGATGTTTTCGCAAAATGTGGTCTCTAATGTTATGTTGTTTACTTCTTCCTCTTTACAACACCTATCCATTCATGTCTTTGCTCTAAATTCCATGTTAATGTAGGAAACACATAGGATTTGCACGTACTGTGCTTTCCTATGTTTTTACAATTCAGAACTTGTAAATGTAGCATGTTTAGCGACCCATTTCGAAAATTTGAACATTTTTATATAAAAATGCTCAACAAATTTATCATAGGATTGTATGAAATGTAACAATCTGACCCATCTGGTACATAGCAAATAATCGCTAGTCAAGAATATATACTAAGTGACATATAAATCCGAACACCCAGTTTAAATGGTTTTATTTTAATAAAATTTTGTATAAGTACTTAATGAAGCATAATAAGTAAATGATAAAAATTTCAAAATGAATGCAGTGATTTAAAGCCCTTTAACCTTTAATAATGTGTGGATGCACCCTGATGTGCTACGCATTCTCCAACGCGCCTAGGCATGCTTCTGATCAGGTGGTCAATGTCTTCCTGTGGTATCTCATTCCAGGCAACCACCAACTCCTCTCGAAGTGCTTCTAGAGTCTGAGGAGGACGTTGCAAATTGAGCAATCTCCTACCCATCATATCCCACACGTGCTCAATTGGGGATAAGTCGGGAGATCTTGGTGGCCATGGTAACAATGTGACATCATTATATTGAAAGAAGTCTATTGTTACTCTTGCAACATGTGGTCGGGCATTATCTTGTTGGAAAGTTGGATCTGCCAGGGTGTCAAGATAGGGTAAAAGATGGGGTTCTAGAACTTCGTGGATATAACGCTGCGCGTTCATGTTACCTCTGATGAAGATTAAAGGTGACCTGGAACCATAAGCTATAGCACCCCAAACCATAACTCCAGCAGTGTGATGAACATGTCTTTCAACAAAAAACTGTGGATTCCTCCTTTCACCACGTCGCCTTCTAACCTTGGCACGACCATCGTGCATGCCTAAACAAAATCGAGACTGGTCACTAAAGACAATACTGTTCCATTCCTGATCCCAGAGTGACCGTTGTCTGCACCACTCAAGGCGATTACGTCGGTGTTCTCGAGTTAAAGGGAGGACCCAGTGTGGTCGGTATGAAAACAAGCCAAAACTTCTCATTCGTCAGTAAACACTTCGCATGCCAATAGGTCTTCCGTGTTCTGCAAACCATTCATTTGCAATGGACCTGGTAGTGGAGAAACGGTCCCTTAAGGCCAATAATCTTAGGGGGCGATCTTCACGGTCTGTTGTTCTACGGCGGCGTCCAGTGCCCCTTGCTCTTTGCGTACGGCCTTCTCGAAGCCATGCCTGACAACACCTAACCACAGTGTCTACACTTCTTTGCACTCTAACTGCAATTGCCCGAAAAGAAAGTCCAGCTTCCCGAAGTCCCACTATACGGCCCCTATCAAACTCACTAAGTTGACGAAATCGTACAGGTCTCCGTACTCTAGGCATCGTAACCGATCGTAAAGGATGTCAAGAACCAAAATCCGCCAACGTTGACTACGGCTGAAATATTCATTTTTACAGCGTTAGTGAATCAAAAAAAAGCAGTATAAAAACCGGAATGTCCAACTGATAAGGCTGAAAATTTTTTCACTTGTTATTTACAGTAAGATAAATACATTCACCAACTTTTATTAAAATAAAACCATTTAAACTGGGTGTTCGGATTTATATGTCACTTAGTATATTTTCAGCTGGAAGAAAGGAATACTTGCTCCATTTAGTTGAAGTGAGTCATTTTTTGGGAAAACATTGTTATATTTTTACAGATAGGTTGCCTCATTAATATGCATGAAACATTGCTTTGTCTGATATTGACAATAATTGTATTTCAACATTTACACTATTTTTCGTGCATGTGGTCATTTGCATCAGTTTCCATAATACTAAAATCTCTAACAGACCGTAATTCACGGTTCGGGGGTTGCTATATTTTCATAACCTGGCCGTGTTTTAGCATACATGAATATTCAGGGACATTATTGAGCGATTTATGAGGGAAGTCGGACATACCGTTCACAGCACACCGTGTTCCAGAATTCTACGCTTTTTTAAATAGTTCAAAGAACACTATCAGAAATTAAAATAACCCAAGTCTAGATTAACACAAAAGTTCTCTGCATGATCAATGTTCTGCTTTTATACAGCCGGAATTCATGAAGATCTCTGCAACCAGTAGCATAGTCGTCAGTCATTTTTATTATGGATGATCCTGATTCCCTTATGACTCTCACCCTTGGGATCTCAGGCACGGTAGGAGATACGAAGTGATTTAGATGGGGGCAAAGTTGCGCATTTAGGTAACTAAGAGAATAACACGTGAATCAGAGCAATTCCGGAGATAGACGAAAAAAAACGGAATTTCCCCAAAACCGTTTATATTTCTTCCCGACTTTATTTGAGGTGATATTTTAAAATAAATCACACCTTAACATTGCCGCAGTAGTCAAGTTTATTTTTTGTGCACAGGTTGATAGAGTATTCATTTCTGATTGTATGTCATACTTTGACATTGCAAAACGTTAGTCGCTTTCATAATAGGTGTAGAAAGTGACAGCTTGCCACCCGTTTATTATATTATATATTTTATAATCTGCCCATTTTTCGACTATATTAATCATTATTTTAGCACGATTGACTACATGACCCCTTAGCCGTAGATCAGCATCATTTGAACACAAGGTGTGTACATCGGGTAAGATATGAAGGATATGACATGTGTTTAGCAACCTGCGACGTCATCCAGGTTTTTATTTAGTATTTAGTATTTCTGTCGATTTTTTGAAATAATCGGGTCCCAAAAATTGTCCTGCTTTCATTATTTCCATTACTAGTTGTTCTTTATTTGATGAGTCAAAGCTAATTATTGGTAGATTATCCTCTTAGACAATTGAAGTTTTATAATATCATTCCATAATGCGTACATTATCACACCGTTAAAAGCATGGGAAGTGGGGACTGTTTACCTATGACTACTTCATTAAGAGCTGAAGAGACGCTTGGTTAATGAAATTATGGTTATTATTAGTGGTTATGTATTTTGTTTGAAATAACTAAAGCTTGGCAATGCCAATGTATGACATATTGTGCAATTTATTTTAAAATCCCACCAGAAATGAAGCCATGAAAAATAACGGGTTTTGGTGAAATTCGATTTTTCCCGAAAGTACTTTGCATTGCGGAATCTTCTAAGGGAAGTTTTCTCAATTACCTAATTTTTGGCCTCATGTAACCGTTTCCTAGATCCCACTAGCGAGAATTAATCTCAAAAGACCTGGTCTATCTTATAAACATAACAAGAGGAAGAAAAAATAACAACTAGCGATATCACATGTGTTCAAAGTCATATACCAGGTGTGCAGATATCACACCGGCACGGGTATCACATATCTTGAAAAGTGACATTATGCCGATTTTTGACGTTTTATGGGTTTTTACCCCCGTGCGGAACTCGTTCAGGCAGGGCGTTGGCATTTTCTATGTTTACATCTGATAAACGATATTCAATTCACAACAACGCACGTTTGACGTCGAATATTACCATTTGAAGAAACGTGACCCAGAGTCTCTTCGAATGATTGAAGAAGCTTACAATGAGCATGCTGTTGGCAAATCGCACTGCTATGAGTGGTTTAGTAAATTGAAAAATGGCTATTTTGACGTAAGAAGCGAAGAACGCCGAAGACCACTAAAAAAGCTTGCAGACACCAAACTGCAAGTCTTTTTGATGCAAAACCTTGCTGCTATTACGCTGCCAATAACAATAATTGATCAATTTGTATAAAGCTTCTTGTGAAAAATGACTTGAGTACCAACAAAGGCCACACGCAGTGATTTAGCTCAACGATAAGGCACCAAAACTCGTTGAAGGACCAACAGTTTTTTCAGCGTGGTATCCACAAGTTCCAGAAAGATGGCAAAATCATATCGCTACTTTGAATGAAATATTTTGTGTTGTCTTCATACAGTAAGCACTCATTCCCTATGCAAAAGTTCCGCTTTCACATTTACACACCTACCCTAATGCAACTTTCATAATTTCTTCCTTCATTTTACAACAAGTTGAGGATATTATTTAATAAGTAATGCGTTATCATATCCTATCAGACAATCAACAATTACTGCATGTTTGGCTAGAAATCATTAAAAACTTTGCTGGTTGAATTTAGCAGATCGTTGGAAAAGGTCACTCATCAACAAGATACAAAATGTAATCCTTTGACGGTTGTAGAAAAATATGTTTTTAATTAAGCGCTGTTTCTTATACCTATAGAGGCTGAGAATCTAATTCGACTACTGGGATTTCAGGAGACATTTAATAAACAGAAGCTGAAATCTAAATAAAGCAACCGCTACCAGGAACGAAGCGTGTGAAACGTAGTTATTATTTATTCCGGGGTTGCTGTTCATACTTTCACGGGTTCCCGAGGGATGTCAGTGATAATGTCGCGCGCGTTGTGAAGCCATAAAGCGGCATTGTATTTAAAATAGTCTAGATGTACTTCAATGCAGAGTGGGGCGTTAATATATGTAACAGGAAAATGTACGATCATATACAATTTTATATTGTATGCTAAGTGACACAAGTAAGAACACCCAGTTATAATGAATTTATTACAATAATTGTGTGTATACATGTGTCTCAAAATTGGAGTGATGTAAAAAATGAATCTGTCTGGGCATGCTCCTAATTAGACAATCGATCTCCTTTTGAGGTATCTCATCACAGGGTACTTGTATGTACCTCGTACCAAACTGCGGCTAGAGTCTGTGGAGGATTGAGTGAACGGTGTAATAACCTTCCCATAGTATTCCAGATGGTGAAAGGTCTGGGGGTTTAGGGGCCAAAGCAGCAAATGAACATGATTGTTTTCAAAATGGACCAACGCAATTTTTGCTACATATGAACGCAACTTTGTTAGAAAAGTGAGTTTGTAATCGTTCACATATAATGCAAACATGTGATTCTCTCATCTCCTGGATATAACACACTATGATCATGTTAGCTTTGATCAACACCAAAGGTGATCTGCTTCTATAAGCTGTCGTCTTTCACCTTGTCGCCTTCTCATCCTTGCACGGTGATCATGATGGCATCTGGGTCCATCCCTAAAGACAGTGGCATGTCATTTGAGGTCCCAGTTCAGCCGGTTTCTGCCCCAAGTACTTCGCTGCTTAGGAGCGAGAGGTGGGATAAACTGAGGAGAGTATGAAACGAGACCAAAGCCGCTGATAATTTGGCGATAAACAATTCGCATTATAATAGGCTCTCCAAGCTCTTCAAGCCATTGGGCCGCAATTGACCTTGTCCAAGGTGACGATCAGTTTGTGGACCAGTTCTTTTGAAACGCCATGTACCTCTTAACTTTTTGTGTACGGCCACCACCGCATTTATACTTCTGTGCATTCCGGCGGCTATTTCTCTTAAGGACCAACCAGCCTAACACAAGCCCACTATTTACCCCCTACGCAACTCGCTAATCTGCTGAAAATGTTATCGTCTCCTCAATCTAGGCATAATGAACAGATTGAGGCGTCTCTTGTCAACGTATTGTACGACAATCAAATGTCAGTTGTAGCGACGAGGCACAACTGTCGTATACTCACCTTTCTTGTACGAGCAGACGATATCACCAAAACCAAATCCTATGTGGTTGACAAGGTTTTATATGTCAGTCAGTATATTTATGCCACCTCGTTTTCTCTCCCAATTGATATGGAGTAAGCTAAATTAGTTAACAATCATGTTTGAGAAGCAAGGCACGTAATAAGCTGAGAACAATACAAAAAGAGAATAACAATTGAAGTTATAAAGTTGAATAATGATTTTCCTCCAAATGACTTTATGGATTGTGACCAAAGAGGAGAGTTTTTTTGTTTTGAACTTATATACAGGGTGTTTCGTTGATTTTTATATTTCAAATGGATTTGGTCTTTGAAGATTTCCGCTTCATTTAGAAGATACAGGTCGGCCACTGAGAATCACCTTAACAATCATTTCTAGACATCATATAATCCAACGGAGTACTGACAGCAAAGTAACTAGTTAAGCCCTCATCCGGTGGTATCCATGGATAACAGCTCAGTTAGCTCTCCAGAGACCAAATTCTGCAGTCAGCTGACGAATCAAGCTTAAAATTTAATCATTTTACTAGCAAGCGACATATACCGAAAATTATTCAAAATTCGATAAATACAAGTAGGTATTTACCTTTATACGAAAAATTGTTGTTTCATTTCAATAAAATGAGCGGCCTTGACAGGAACACTATTGGTTCGACACTAACTGCTCCTTTCAGGCGCAACTAATCCCCAAAAATTACATGTAGTGATTTTAAAATTTGTATCCGGGAGTGTTTTTTGATCAATGATTACGAATCTGTCATCAGAAGTACTATAATCTCAGCGCGACGGAAGCAGTGTGTCTGTGTCACAATAAGTAAAGCGATATTGAAAACAGACTTTTTTTACTTGAAAACGACTCATCAAAATCAAAGAAGAATACTTTTTTATATAAGGAGCCTGGTTTAAAGAAGTATTGCCTTCAAGTCCTAATTATACAGGGTGTTTCAGTTTATTGTTGCATAACTTTAAGATTCGATAGAACTTTTAAAATTAATGGATAAAGTCTATATCAACATGGGTCGAAAAATGCGTGGCTTCCCAAATACAGGGTGTTTAAATTCACTTTCTAAAATAGTTTTTTTAAATATTTCGAACAATATTTGATGTATAACAGTGAAAATTGGTATATATATATATATCGATGACTCTTCTCTAACAGACAGTCTCGGGACTCTTTCGCACCGGCGGGCCGTCGGCGATCTAGCTCTTTTCTATCGCTACACCAACGGGCTTTGCTCCTCAGAGCTCTCGTCCATGATGCCGCCGCGCGATGTGCCTGCCAGACAGACCCGCCTGACTTCGGCGTCCCATCCTAACCGTGTCAAACTTCGTACATCCAGAACTGGCCGATACGACCGCTCCTTTATCCCGAGGGTGTCTAGATTGTGGAACAAACTACGGGAGGAAGCTTTTCCCAGTTCTACTAACCTTAGGCAGTTCAAAAATCGTATTAACAAAATTTCTTTGGGATCATCATAGCAGCCGCGGTGTTCCGGCATTTAGGCTTCTGCCTGCGCGGCTGTTTCGATATAAAAAAAAAAAAAAAAAAAAAAAAAAAAAAAAAAAAAAAAATAAAGGGGTTTTTTGGTACGACAAAACAAACCATGGGCATAGTTTTACTGTAGCCGCTAGAGGGCGCTCTCTACTGTACCTGTAGTGTATTAAAATGACCGAAAATTGTTTCCTAGTGCAATTTTTTGCTTTTTGAATAAAAAAACTGATTCTTCGCATTTTTCAACATAAAAAAGTGAATTTTCGTTATAGTAAGCCGTTTTTGAGATATTTCGATTTTTAAGGTTCGATGAATTTTTTATTATTTATGATAAAATAACGCTAAAAAGTCAGTATCTCGATAATTTTCAGAAGTAGGCTGTGCCAGCAAATATTTTTGAAATTGAAAGCAGAATAAGGTTAAACGTCAATTAGTTGACAGTTAGTTTTGTTGTCTGTTGAAACCTGAAACGTTTTTTTTGCAAATGTGAATGCACGAAATTTAGTTTCTTTTACCTGTTTTTTTGTAAGTTTTATAAAAATCCCATTTTTATTCTCCAATCAAGAGTTAGCGGATATACATTTTGTGTATGGTTGTAAATGGAAACGCAGCAGAAGCAGCCAGAGAATACGCACGAAGATTTCCAAACAGACGACATCCAACTCGCTCAGTATTTGTAAGAGTGCATCGCCAAATAATTGAAAATGGTTTTGGAAATCTCCAAAAGGATCAAAACATAAATTTTCGTCAGCGCAGATTTACCCGTATGATTCTGCGTGAGTTTGATAGAGATCCGACCACAAGTGTTGGGAGAGTTTCTGGTGCCTTGGGAATTTCAGCAAGCCATGTTCACCGTGTTCTTAGAAATGACCATAGACCTCCTTACCATTTGCAACCTATGCAAGGACTACAGCCAGGGGACGGAGAACGAAGAATCACATTTTGTCAGTGGATTCTTGATAGAACTGATAATAATAGGGAGTTTTTAAGTAACGTTTTATGGACCGATGAGTCATGCTTCACTAGACGTGGAGTGGTAAATTTTCATAATCAACATATTTGGTCGCATGAAAATCCGCATGCAGTTCGGGAAAGAAATTTTCAGCATGAATTTAGTGTGAACGTGTGGATTGGTATCTACCGTAATCGACTATTTGGATCTTTTACCTGCAAGGTTAAATGCTGCGACCTTCTTGGAATTTTTAAAGGCTGAACATGCAAATATGTGGGATGATGTTATGTTAGATTTAAGAAGATTGGCCTGGTTCCAGCTTGATGGTTGTCCAGCTCATTATTCGTGAATAGTTAGAAACTGGCTGGACGAAAATTATCGAGAAAGATCGATCGGCCAGTCGCCTGGCCTCCACGATCCCCTGACCTAAATCCATCAGATTTCTTTGTGTGGGGATTTCTAAAAGAAAAAGTGTACCAGACTCCCGTAACCACAAGAGATATGCTAATAGACAGAATCAGGAATGCATGTGATGAAATAAGGCCTTATTTGAATAATGATATAACATGTTCGATCATTCGTAGATGTGAATTGTGTTTTGAACAATTGGGTTTACATTTCGAGCAACTACTTTAGATTTTGTATATTTGTCCTAACTATCCAATAGCATTTCAGTTGTAAATAATAAATTTAATTTGTTAAAAATAATATTGGAAGATTAAGCAAATTAATATTCTTTTTTTTGTGTTTATTTGGAGTTAGGAATTATTGCTGTGTTTAAAAACACAATCTAAACGATCATCTTAATTACTTGTAATGCCCAAATCGAATATGTAAAAAAAATATTATTTTCCCATAAATAATTAAAAATGCATCGAACCTTACAAATCGAAATATCTCAAAAACGGTTAACTATAACGAAAACTCACAGGAGAGCTTTTTTATGTTGAAAAGTGCGAAGAATCAGTTTTTTTATTCAACAAGCAAAAAATTGCACTATGAAAAGATTTTCGGTCTTTTTAATACACTACAGGTACAGTAGAGAGCGCCCTCTAGCGGCTACAGTAAAACTATGCCCATGGTTCGTTTTGTCGTACCAAAAAACCTTCGTATACCAATTTTCACTGTTATACATCAAATATTGTTCGAAATATTTAAAAAAAAACTATTTTAGAAAGTAAATTTAAACACCTTGTATTTCGGAAGCCACGCATTTTTCGACCCACATTTATACAGACTTTATGCATTAATTTTATGCAATAATAAACTGAATCACCCTGTATAGTGTGTAAAAGAATTCAGCAGTATTGTGTTTGGACCAGTCTGCCCTTGGTAAACCAAGTGAGTTTAGTCTTCTATGGGCACATCACATTTTGTATCCACTTATTATGTTATGTAAATTTAGTTGGACTGTATAGTGTTGCTGAAAAGCTATTAGAAAATCTTGCCTTGATTGATATTGCCTTCCATCAAATAAAGGTCTTCCCTTTCCGCGAGTCAGGTGGAATATATTACCACATTTTATTTTGGATTGTAATTTCTGCTAAACGGTGAGCAACTCAAAAATTAGGTGACTCTACACAGTAAGTCTGAAAGTTGAGAAGCTATAGGATATGAAGCTTATTTTGACAAAAAGTTCGGTAATTCAGTTACCAGAATGACTTACCTTCAAGCTGTCTGAGATAACTGTTCATACAGCTCCAGAAGAAGCGGTACAAACCTCACAGTATGTTGCATCAAACTTCCTCATTTGAAGTTCCTTTTATTATTTATTAAACTATACCACTGCTTGTATTTGAAATGAAGTACGTTTTGTCACGTAGAGACTGACACACCTTCCAGGTAAAACCGTTTAGATAGTTTTATCGATTGATTCCGCTCAAAAAACTCACCTTGTATATGTTTTGTTGCCTCGTCATATTAGCTTCTAAAATTTCACGTAACCAACTGCTCGGTACGAAGAAGTAGCAACTCAAGTTATTTTCTTACAGCCTGTTTGATGAAGTGATATCGAGTGCGGCCCTTGACTTGACAGCCCGTCCATTAATAAAACACACAAACGCCGTAACCCGACGTACCCCTCAATCCCCCGACGTAATTTCTGAAGTGACAAATGAACTCTGTTAGAAGATCTAATTTTGCCCGATTTAATGAAAATGCTCATCGGACTGAATATCTTCCTACCCACACAGGGAAATGGATTTCGCACACGCCGCATCTGGATTCTGGAATATCTTTCGTTTACAATGCACGTTCCTTTGAATTGCACGTAGGATTGGGAACCATGTTCTATGTTTCGAATAGAGATCCACCGATATAGGACCTTCGCAGATACCAATAATTGGCGGATGTCGGTATATCAGGGGTATATCGGGTTTCTGGACACAGTCGGGTGAATTTTCGTTCGGGTAAGTGCGTGGGCTGCAAGCAGGTCCATAGACAATTTTATAGTGAAAAATTGAAGCTTAACATGCATGATTATTTGTGATGGTGTTTTGTTCTATCGCTGCCTTAGCCCAGAATGCCTCAAATATAGAATTCCACATCTTGGTTTATACTGAACCAGAAAACGCAGTTAGAAAATTGGTAGGGCCCTGAAGTCTCTATTTTTTCAATAATACCAATATCCCCGTATTATATTGGAAGTATACTTTATGATAACGTTATGAATAGAATAGAATAACGCTTTAATTGTGTGAGCCTGTGAACATGATACAGAAACCTCAAAAAAACCGAAGATGTGAATAATTAATGCATAACATAAGAAACTTGGCATACAGAGACCTAAAAGTTTTGTCACAAAATATTTATCGAATTATTTTTAATGAAGGCATCATTTAAAGAAAATATAGATCATTATAATCAGTATAAAAACAAATTTATAGAACTTTTGAGAAAAGCAAAAAAAATACTATATAAAACAATTGAATAATAATTCACATGACTCTAGACACCTATGGTCCACTGTCAATGATATATTCAATAAGTCATCCTATTCAAAAAACAATATTAATGAAATAAAAACAAAAACAGGACAGAAAACAGACAATATTCAGCAAATATGTGATGAGTTCATAGAATTTTTCACGAATATAGGAGGAAACTTAGCAAATAATATCAAACAAAATGCTGATATTCATCTGCATGAAACAAGACTGAATAATTCATTTGTATTAACAGAAGTAGACTATCAGGATGTTTTCAATGCCATTATGACACTAAAAAATAAAAAAAGCCCTGGAGTTGACGAAATTAGAGCTGAACATCTAAAGATACTGGCCAAACAAATAACAGAACCACTTGCTTATATCATTAACAAATCCTTCAAATCTGGAGTATTTCCATCAGCTTTCAAGACAGCAATCATCATACCTATCTATAAATCTAATGATAATACGGACGTCACTAACTATCGACCTATTTCACTTATATCAAGTTTAGCTAAAGTTTTTGAGAAATTACTCCTTAATAAAATGATTAATTTTCTTAATAAATTCAAAATTCTAAATTCAAATCAATATGGTTTTATAGCGGGCAAATCTACAACAGATGGGGCATTAAGTATAGCAGATGAAATAACCCAAAATATAGATGGAAAAGTTCCATCGATATGCGTATTTGTGGACATACAAAAAGCGTTTGACACAGTTAACCACAATATACTTTTGGAAATCTTAGAAAGAATAGGTTTTCGTGGAAAGATGTATACTTTAATAGAAAATTATTTATCAAATAGACCGCAATCAGTAAAATTATTAAGCTCGTATAGTAAAGAAATGTTTGTTAAATGTGGTGTTCCACAAGGTACAATTTTGGGTCCTCTGTTATTCAATATTTATTTAAACGATATATTCAAAATTAACAGTACTGGTAAAATAGTCAGTTTTACAGACGATACTGCTATACTCTATAAAGGTAAGGATTGGAACGACTTAAAAGATATTATCCAAAATGACTTTTGCAGAATTATTCAGTGGTTTAATAACCGAAAATTAACAATTAACTTTACTAAAACTCATTTTTTACCATTTTCATCACTAACTAATCATCTACCAAAATATAACCACCTTCGGTTTAAGGTAAATGATAAAAATATAAAAATCAATAGAGTTAATGATACAAAATATTTAGGAATTTATCTAGATCCCCACTTGAGATGGGATGTACATATTTCTCACATACTAAAGAAAATTAGATTCATAGCATATAAAATAAAATTTCTAACCGGTATATTAACTGAATATTATTTACGAATAATATATCAAGCTTTAGTCGAGCCACACATAACATATGGTATAGTAGTGTGGGGTGCTGCATGCACGACATACTTTAACGATTTAGATGTACTTCAAAGAAGAATTTTAAAATCAATGTTAGGCAAATCAAAATTATACCCAACTAATGACTTATATAATGATGCACAAATATATGATACTAAACAACTTTACTTCTTACATACCATCACTCATTATCACAAAACTATTAGTGGACACGACATAATTAAACATAATCATAAAACCAGATATAAATTACGCGCAAAAAATGTTCCTAAACCAAACAAATCCCTAATGAAACGATGTCACCTGTATACAGCTCCAAAATTGTACGAACATTTACCAAATAATTTAAAACAATTACGCAATACATTAGGCTTAAAAAAAATTAAAAAATTCATTAACACGATTGGGAGAAATCAAATTAATAAAATAATCTCAAATATTACACAATAAATAATCTACCATTCTTACCAATAATTTCTTTTTTCTCTCTATTTTATTATATTTTGCAATTCAACATACATATGATCCATGCACAGGCGTTGTCCTCCTATGGATATATTATATTTATTTACTCGTTTCATGTTCCCTGTATTTTAGAGTAAATAAATATTATTATTATTATTATTATTATTATTACTATTTAAACACTATTGAATTATGTGGAGTTCGGTTCCTAAGGCAGTTCCAAAGGAATCAGAATCCTACAGTTCGCCTTCTTAGGTAGCTTCCAAGGAATCACCATCCTGCAGCTCTCATCCAAAGGTAGTTTTCAAAGAATCATCAGAACCATCTTGTTCATTCTGCTCCCAGAATGAGAATGATGCGTTATCTTCGACAGCACTAGAAAAATTGAACACCAGTTTCGTAGACCTGTTCCCGACTCCTGAATTGAAAACTGTCAATCAAACAAGACGCAATGCGATTAATTCATCAGCTCAAGTCGTTACCAGGACAGAGTTATCAACGATTTCATTGCCTAAAAATTCGGGAAATAGAAAAAAAACTGACAGCAAAAACGAGACAAAATATATCCGTTGCAGCATCGTCAAAAATGACTCGAAACAAGACTACAGAATCGTGATACTGTTGTGAGAAGGATGAAGTGCAAACGTGTCGACGTATGTTCCATTGGGCGAGCATGCGTTGGACTAACGAAGGAACACCACTTCCGGTTCATCTGTCCTCGATGCTTAATATAATTTTCTTCTTCTTTTGTTATTTATCGAAAGGTGGCATGTTTTTTTTATAATAAACGTTTTATGATGTTCTGATGTTCTCAACTTGTTTAGCTGTTTTTGAGAATTGTTCCTATTAGGTCCACTATGATCCAAATAAGGCCACCTGGAGTAAGTTTAATATTTAGGTATAGCTCATGTATATTACGTAAAAAATAAAAAACATATACTAAGTGACATATAAATCCGAACACCCCGTTTAAATGGTTTTATTTTAATAAAAGTTGGTGAATGTATTTATCTTACTGTAAATAACAAGTGAAAAAATTTTCAGCCTTATCAGTTGGACATTCCGGTTTTTATACTGCTTTTTTAATTCACTAAAGCTCTAAAAATGAATATTTCAGCCGCAGTAAAGAATCAACGTTGGCGGATTTTGGTTATTGACATCCTTTACGATCGGTTACAATGCCTAGAGTACGGAGACCTGTAGAATTTCGTCAACTTAGTGAGTTTGATAGGGGCCGTATAGTGGGACTTCGGGAAGCTGGACTCTCTTTTCGGGCAATTGCAGTTAGAGTGCAAAGAAGTGTAGACACTGTGGTTAGGTGTTGTCAGGCATGGCTTCGAGAAGGCCGTACGCAAAGAGCAAGGGGCACTGGACGCCGCCGTAGAACAACAGACCGTGAAGATCGCCGCCTAAGATTATTGGCCTTAAGGGACTGTTTCTCCACCACCAGGTCCATTGCAAATGATTGGTTTGCAGAACACGGAAGACCTATTGGCATGCGAAGTGTTTACCGACGAATGAGAAGTTTTGGCTTGTTTTCATACCGACCACACTGGGTCCTCCCTTTAACTCGAGAACACCGACGTAATCGCCTTGAGTGGTGCAGACAACGGTCACTCTGGGATCAGGAATGGAACAGTATTGTCTTTAGTGACGAGTCTTGATTTTGTTTAGGCATGCACGATCGTCGTGCCAGGGTTAGAAGGCAACGCAGTTTTTTGTTGAAAGACATGTTCATCACACTGTTGGAGTTATGGTTTGGGGTGCTATAGCTTATGGTTCCAGGTCACCTTTAATCTTCATCAGAGGTAACATGAACGCGCAGCGTTATATCCACGAAGTTCTAGAACCCCATCTTTTACCCTATCTTGACACCCTGGCTGATCCAACTTTCCAACAAGATAATGCCCGACCACATGTTGCAAGAGTCACAATAGACTTCTTTCAACATAATCATGTCACATTGTTACCATGGCCACCAAGATCTCCCGACTTATCTCCAATTGAGCACGTGTGAGATATGATGGGTAGGAGATTGCTCAATTTGCAACGTCCTCCTCAGACTCTAGAAGCACTAAGCACTTCGAGAGGAGTTGGTGGTTGCCTGGAATGAGATACCACAGGAGGGCATCGACCACCTGATCAGAAGCATGCCTAGGCGCGTTGGAGAATGCGTAGCACATCAGGTTGCATCCACACATTATTAAAGTTCAAATGGCTTTAAAGCAGTGCAATCATTTTCATTTGAATTTTATCATTTACTTATTATGCTTCATTAAGTACTACTACAAAATTTTATTAAAATAAAACCATTTAAACTGGGTGTTCGGATTTATATGTCACTTAGTATATAAATTATACTTTAGTATATCTATATGGTTCAGTGGTTTTCGAAAAGACGAGGCTCCTTAAAGTGTTAGTGTTAGTTACCGTATATGCCGCGTTAACGTAGATATACATAGATATTCGGTGTCTCCAGTAACTGAATTATACACGTATTTTTCGGTCAATAGCAAACAGTTTTTTATCAATAACCTCCCATCACCATCATCCATCTCTGTTAACGCTAGCTAATATCGTAGATGGATCTAATTGTTTTTAATGAGCACATTTACCCCCGACTGAACTCCATCAATACGTAATTCTATCGCGCGATGCTACAGCGATAGCTCCGCGTTTGAAAAACCAATCAATCTCCATGTTTCTCTGTACAAATAGTCGGATTAGTCTACGCGCTCCCTACACTCCAACGCAAATTGCGGTAAACATGATCGA
The DNA here is from genome assembly GCA_963669975.1 of Acanthoscelides obtectus. NCBI lineage: Eukaryota > Metazoa > Arthropoda > Insecta > Coleoptera > Chrysomelidae > Acanthoscelides > Acanthoscelides obtectus. The sequence goes on from CAVLJG010000005.1 coordinate 15,254,883, forward strand.
CCCAAAAAAGTAAACAACCGTTTAACTTTATTTGTTCAGCAAAAACTCATTTATTTTTTACCCAGGTCGATAACCTGCCATATGGCAGACACCGAAGACAAACATCAGCGATGCATTTCGCTCTTGATTATTTTGTATTGTTTTGTACCAGGGGCCGTTCAAGTTTTACGTAAGCAGCTTTCTTACAATATTAACCCCCTTCCCGTTATCAGGAAAAGTAAGAAATATATTGCCCCTCCTCTCATTCCTGTGTTGACATTGGTACATGTATTTTTCAATCTATCCTGGTTCCTTTATTGTTCTGTGAGCTGCAGTTAACAAGTCTATAAATAAGGAACTTGACGCATATAATATGTAAATTATTAACATAGCAATTCAATTATCATAATTTCGATATACCTGTATTGTAACGAAAACACTGTTTTACTCACCAAAGTCTAATTTATCGCGTTTTCACTAATTTAGAACACCTGCAACTAATTTGTGACATATTTATAGACATGTTGACCGGACTACGGCATTCCATGTTGTTTAGCTGTCTTCACCTGGTCGGATATTTATGTCCCTATCGACGAGTCGAGAAACATTCCAGCGTTTTCCAGGCTGCTACGAAATTGCATGGAAGTGATCTAGCCAACAGACGTGTCGGAGATTCACAATGGCGTGAGGAATGGTCTAGGAATGCGAGCTCGCTCATTCCAGTTATACGAGGGCGCTACAATATTAACGATTACCACGTTTGTACCCTTGAAATTTTGGTACATAAAGTTAAATTAACAGTGTTCAGTCGATAACGCATGCATTTAAGACTCTGTCTTCGATTACATTGGATGATTGCTGCTCGATGTTGTGTGCCTGCTCAATTTCATGTGATCTTGAATTATCGACATCGTTCTCTTCCACATCCTGGCAGTCCTATAAATATTGTTTCGAGCACATCAATTGATTAGCTCGACGAACAGCCAGTATTAAGTGCCTTTCTCTACTTCCTGTGTACGTCTGCTCGTCGAAAACAATAGCTGTACATCGACAGCCAGCACAGTTTTGCTCGGTGCCCATGCTTGATGCTGTTCGCCTAATCGATGACGCTAGCAGACGGTGTCAAGCCTATTCTCTGCCGATACTCTAATGGAATTTGCTCCACAGATGTTTCTTCCATGAGACCGCCACGCATTATGCCTTACAAGCGAACTCGCTAAAAATCAGCAGAGGACTATAACTCTGTTGAACTTTGTGCATCGGGAAGTTGCTGGTTTAATAGGTCCTTCGGTTCTTTTTATTTTTTCGATCGTCACAATGACCATGAGAACATACAACCAGAACGTCAGTAAAATGTTTTTCTTCAAGATAACAGAATGCCCTTGCAGTATACACAACGAAGCGGCTTTTATGTAGAGAGAGTAGAAATATAAAATATGATGCAGAATATTTTTATTTTTACCTTGCTCCACTGGTACGAAATGATCCCAATTTTTTACCCACCCCATTTACATATTAATGGAGCGATTTACCTTTTTTTAAGCCCTCGTTTATAATACAACAAGGTTGCGTCGTCGTTTTGTTCCACTCGATACAATTATCCTATTCGTCAACCTCTTTTTTATTTTAGTTATTTTGTAGCGAATGATAGCAGGTCCAATGCTAGAAATTCTCATCATGAGCAATGAAAATCAGGCACTCACACTGTCCATTGTGAAATCAGTACTCAAAAATTCTTTTCACCTGGTTTTCTCTTAATAATCTCCACACGTCTGATTCAAATTTCCGTCATTCTGAGTCTTAGGAAAAGTGGAACAAGGACTCAACTTACCCCTTTTTCTCTGTCTTGGAATGTCACCCTTTATACAGTATCAGAAAGAAGTAACAAGAAAACACACTTCAATCATGACTCCTCCATTTTTCATCGTCGTCGCCAGGTTAATCACCCCCTGGTGTTTCTACCCCTACACTCTTTTTCCGCTAAAGAAACCGGGGTTCAAATAAAAAAAGATACATTTATACTTTGAGGACCACCTTTGCCTATATTCTGAATTGATATGTTTATGTCCTTGAATTAAAATGTTTATTTGCTTAGAAACACTGACAAATATACCCGTGCTTTCTGTCATATAAAAATATGACATTTTTCTAAACAAAGAACGATTTAATGACGTTGCCTTTTACTTCAACGACGTTTATTAATATAGTCATTTAAACCCTCTTATTCAAGTCACCAACGTAACGGCCTCATATTTTTCATTAACTGCGAGGTATTTATATTAAAGCGTTTATATCTTATTTATAATGTGTGATATCGTTTGTGCAATAATGAATAAATATTTGAATTTAGTTATCTTCAGTTGTTTTGCTTCATACGACTAATGAAATATTCGTTCTTTATGTCAACAAAACCTTAGTCTTATTATTTATCTAGAACTGAATATTATCTGCGAATAATATACTAAGCTTCAATCGAGCCACACGTAACATACGGTATAGTGCTGCATGCATGATATATCTTAGCGACTGAGACGTGCTTCAAAGAACGATTTCAAAATCAGTGTTTGGCAAATGAAGATTATACCCAATTAATAACTTGTACAATGATGCACAAGTTGATGATGCTAAACAACTTGTAATGAAAAGATCTCACCTATATTTAGCTCCAAAACTGATTGAGCATTTACCAAATAATTTGAAACAATGAGTTTCAAAGAATTATTGAAAAATGGATTAGCACGTCTGGGAGAAACAACATTAATGGATTAATCTCAAATATTACACAGTGGGCGATGTGACTCTGTTTCATTTAGAAGGGTACGATACATTGTATAATTTTGGTAACCATAATCAAAACGATGGACTGATGGTGTATGTACGAAACAATCTGCCTTATAACCATACCATATTTACAATCAACAATGAACTAAAAGGTATCAATCTAACAATGCAAATTGAAAATCGTAGAGTCAAAATTACTTGTATTTACCGACCACCATCTTCAGATCCTAATACATTTATAAGAGACATAGATGAACTATTAAAAAACAATGAAAACAATCACCTTCATAATCAAATATTTATAGGCGACATCAATATAAACATTTTAGAGGAAAATTCTATGGTGAAAGAATATTTAAACATTTTATCAAGTAATGGTTTTTTATCATACATAAATAAAGTAACCCGACCCACCAGTAAAACCTGCATTGATCACTGCTTTATAAAGGATACTTCCAATATTTTTTCTTACATGCCTATTATCTATGAAACCGATATTACAGATCATTATTCCACTGTATTATTGATATCTTCACAAAATAAAAACCAGAACTGCCCAAGGGCAAAAAATGAAAGAAACCTTGAATACAAATATTTCACTGACAACTCAAAATTAATATTTAACGCACAAACGGAATCGTGGGACGAAATTTTTTTAACAAATTCTTTAGACGAAGCTACAAATTTATTAATACACAAAATTCAAAAAGTAATTGAAGTTACTACTAATAAGGTTAAAATAAGTCACAAGGAAAAAAGCAGAAATGATTGGATGACCAAAGGACTAATAAAATCTGCAAACGAAAAAGAAAGACTGTATAAAATCATGAAATATTTACCCACAAAAGAAAATATAGATCATTATAATCAGTATAAAAACAAATTTATAGAACTTTTGAGAAAAGCAAAAAAGAATTACTGTATAAAACAATTGAATAATAATTCACATGACTCTAGACACCTATGGTCCACTGTCAATGATATATTCAATAAGTCATCCTATTCAAAAAACAATATTAATGAAATAAAAACAAAAACAGGACAGAAAACAGACAATATTCAGCAAATATGTGATGAGTTCATAGAATTTTTCACGAATATAGGAGGAAACTTAGCAAATAATATCAAACAAAATGCTGATATTCATCTGCATGAAACAAGACTGAATAATTCATTTGTATTAACTGAAGTAGACTATCAGGATCTTTTCAATGCCATTATGACTCTAAAAAATAAAAAAGGCCCTGGAGTTGACGAAATTAGAGCTGAACATCTAAAGATACTGGCCAAACAAATAACAGAACCACTTGCTCATATCATTAACAGATCCTTACAATCTGGAGTATTTCCATCAGCTTTCAAGACAGCAATCATCATACCTATCTATAAATCTAATGATAATACGGACGTCACTAACTATCGACCTATTTCACTTATATCAAGTTTAGCTAAAGTTTTTGAGAAATTACTCCTTAATAAAATGATTAATTTTCTTAATAAATTCAAAATTCTAAATTCAAATCAATATGGTTTTATAGCGGGCAAATCTACAACAGATGGGGTATTAAGTATAGTAGATGAAATAACCCAAAATATAGATGGAAAAGTACCATCGATATGCGTATTTGTGGACTTACAAAAAGCGTTTGACACAGTTAACCACAATATACTTTTGGAAATCTTAGAAAGAATAGGTTTTCGTGGAAAGATGTATACTTTAATGGAAAATTATTTATCAAATAGACCGCAATCAGTAAAATTATTAAGCTCGTATAGTAAAGAAATGTTTGTTAAATGTGGTGTTCCACAAGGTACAATTTTGGGTCCTCTGTTATTCAATATTTATTTAAACGATATATTCAAAATTAACAGTACTGGTAAAATAGTCAGTTTTGCAGACGATACTGCTATACTCTATAAAGGTAAGGATTGGAACGTCTTAAAAGATATTATCCAAAATGACTTTTGCAAAATTATTCAGTGGTTTAATAACCGAAAATTAACAATTAACTTTACTAAAACTCATTTTTTACCATTTTCATCACTATCTAATCATCTACCAAAATATAACCACCTTCGGTTTAAGGTAAATGATAAAAATATAAAAATCAATAGAGTTAATGATACAAAATATTTAGGAATTTATCTAGATCCCCACTTGAGATGGGATGTACATATTTCTCACATACTAAAGAAAATTAGATTCATAGCATATAAAATAAAATTTCTCACCGGTATATTAACTGAATATTATCTACGAATAATATATCAAGCTTTAGTCGAGCCACACATAACATATGGTATAGTAGTGTGGGGTGCTGCATGCACGACATACATACTTTAACGATTTAGATGTACTTCAAAGAAGAATTTTAAAATCAATGTTAGGCAAATCAAAATTATACCCAACTAATGACTTATATAATGATGCACAAGTATATGATACTAAACAACTTTACTTCTTACATACCATCACTCATTATCACAAAACTATTAGTGAACACGACATAATTAAACATAATCACAAAACCAGATATAAATTACGCGCAAAAAATGTTCCTAAACCAAACAAATCCCTAATGAAACGATGTCACCTGTATATAGCTCCAAAATTGTACGAACATTTACCAAATAATTTAAAAAAAATTACGCAATACATTAGGCTTCAAAAAAAAATTGAAAAAATTTATTAACACGATTGGAAGAAATCAAATTAATAAAATAATCTCAAATATTACACAATAAATGCTCTACCATTCTTACCAATAATTTCTTTTTTCTCTCTATTTTATTATATTTTGCAATTCAACATACATATGATCCATGCACAGGCGTTGTCCTCCTATGGATATATTATATTTATTTACTCGTTTCATGTTCCCTGTATTTTAGAGTAAACAAATATTATTATTATTATTATTATTATAATATCATACTACCATTCTTACAAATAATTATGCTTTTTTCTCTCTATTACTTCTTGCTTTATCTATTGCAATCCGACATACATTTGATCCATGTACAGACATTGTCCTTCTGTGGATAAATTGTATTTATTTACTCATTTCATGTTACTTGTATTTTCGAGTGAATAAATATTACTACTACTATTATTATTCATATAAATAGTTTCATTTCTAGGATGTATCACCTCACTTCTGTATAGCGTCAGTGCTATCAATATACGTGCGATCCACAGCTGATCCCATATTGTATAAGAAGATTTTCTCGATCATAAAACTGAACTGGAGGATCGTAAATGGTACATCCAAGAATAAAGATAAAATATTTTCAATAACCATAATTCATACGTGTACCCACGACACAATCGTTAAGAGCATACCTCATAAAAGATTTATATAGCGCGCTACACCGCCGTAAGCCATTTAACTGCCGCCCTGAATAATAACGTTTTTTGCAATTTAAATACGACCAGAATCCGCCAGGGTAAATTGGGATGTGGCTCCAGGGACGAACTCAAGGATAAGAAGGACAACTTGCGAAAACAACTCTGACAATAGTGATATGTCATGGCATATAGCAAAGTTGGGGTTTTCCTTTACACAACGTGCATGCATCATTTCTGTATTACGACACTGATAGTATGATACAAGATTTGCTTATAATCTACCGAACTACTCGTCATGTGATGACAACTACAGGAAATCTAGAGGTGAAATCTGCATATTCACGTGTCATCTTGAAAAAGTTGGGCAATCAGTTAAAGGTGATAATCAAACATGCCGGATTATGTGAACGTTGTTATCATTGGTGTATCAGTTCTTTATTACGACACCGATAGTTTAATATAGCAATAATAATAATAATATTTATTACCCATTAGACATGTATAAAATATGTAAAGGGTTCGTCAGCAAACAATTTACAGTATGCATATAGATAAAAAAAATAATAAAATGACAAGCATCGGCAAAATTATATATCTAAAAGTAAGTGGCTTCTATAGACAATCAACAGCAGATAAAATGGATTAGCTTTCCAGCAGTTAAAATTAATAAATCAACTAAAATACAATATAAAAAGGTATAAAAGGACAAACAATAAGTGAATAACAAACAACATAAAAAAAGAACATCTAAATATCCACAAAGTCGCTGATGGCGTAGCAAATCTTATTAAAAGATTAGGTTTTCAATTCAGCTTCTAAATTATTCATGGAGCTAATTGTTTTAATATACTCAGGCAGCTTATTGAATACTTTTGGTCCTAAAACAGAAGGAGATCTACTACCTAGCTTATAACGAGTAAAGGCTAGATGATTATCGTGCTGCCTACTTATATTGAATGTATGTATACTAGTATCCAAAGTGAAATTGTATATGTTAATATAAGTATACAGGGTGTCCGCAAAGTTGGGGTTTTCCTTTACACGACGTGTAGATCTCGAAAATATAAGCAATTTTTCTTAGTACCATATACACCAATGTCTTAAGCGAACCGAGATAAAGGGCTCTGCAACATCACAACATCAAAAATATCTGAATACCGTCCTGTAGCCGCGACCCGCCCCGATATCCCCGACTGGTACAGGGTCTCAACCCGACGGCAGAACTGGGTCGGGGTCAGTGTGTCAGGTTAGTATGCAACCTTCAACCGACGGTTACAGTCACGCGTGTAGAGGTAAACGAACTCGTATAATCGATTGTGTTTCAAAAAACAACAAGCACTAGAGACGTGACTAGAGAAGTGCAAGTATCAAAAACTAAAGTGTGGCAAACGCTGCGTGAAGAGGGGCTGTATCCGTTTCACGTCCAACGTGTACAAGCCCTTCAACCTGACGATTTTCCAGCAAGAGTGCGGTTTTGTGAGTGGTTGTTGCATCAGCATGACAATAATCCGGACTTTTTGAAGTGCATATTGGTGACAGACGAATCTACGTTCACGCGTAATGGGGTGAATAACTTTCGCAACACTCATGTTTGGTCATTTTCAACAAACATTTTCGGTGAATGTTTGGACTGGCATGGTGAACGGTATGTTCATTGGACCATTTAGTCTCCCAAATCGATTGAACGGGATGCAATACCTAGACTTTTCACGCAACATTTTGCCTTCCTTGTTAGAAGATGTGCCATTAAGTGTAAGACAATCAATGTGGTTTCTGCGTCTGCTCGGTAGCGCTTCAGCTGATTTCATTTTCTGTTGGAGCGGTATGATTTCGGGCAGAGACGTACTTAGCCGTTCTCGTCAACTGGAGATTGAGTACTTTTTCCTTTATTTTTTTTTACTTGGTCGTCCTCGTTTCACTACACATTACCTTTGTTATTTCAAGGGTAGTTGTTTCTGAAAAGGAAAACCCCAACTTTGCGGACACCCGGTATACAGTCAACACCTGCTATGCACCTTATTATTCTCTATTGACTTCGAAATACCTTTGAAGCATTCACCGAGGGACCCCAAGAACACAACGCATACCGTATTCGCGACTCGATATGACTGTGATATAACATCAATAACTGGTCGCGTGAAAAAACTGTTCTCAGATTAGAGCTAAGCTTTGCAGACAGGTGGTCACAATGTCCTTTATAATTGAATCTTGCTGTTGTTTTTTCACAGTTTAGCTGCAGCTGGCTCTCCACGAACCAGTTATCGATGCTATGTAACAAGCTATTGCAGTCGTTAACTAGGATAACGTCATCTTTATTCGATAGAAGGTAAGGTGTGTCCATAAGTTGCCAGTTTCACCATTAACAGATCATGGTTAACACAGTCGAATGCCCGACTTGGGTTTGCGTCCAACAAATCATGCGGTCAAGAAAGACCTCAACTGTCCTATGAACAGTATATCGAAGGGAACGCAGGATTTAACGATGACAGCAAACATTCCAGAAAGAGATTTTGGTGGAATTTTTTATGCTCAAAGTTTCTATACTAGTGACATATAAGTCCGAACACCCAGTTTAAATGGTTTTATTTTAATAAAAGTTGGTGAATGTATTTATCTTACTGTTAATAACAATTTAAAAATTTTCAGCCTTATCAGTTGGACATTCCGGTTTTTATACTGCTTTTTTTTAATTCACTAACGCTCTAAAAATGAATATTTCAGCCGCAGTAAAGAATCAACGTTGGCGGATTTTGGTTCTTGACATCCTTTATGATCGGTTACGATGCCTAGAGTACGGAGACCTGTACGATTTCGTCAACTTAGTGAGTTTGATAGGGGCCGTATAGTGGGACTTCGGGAAGCTGGACTTTCTTTTCGGGCAATTGCAGTTAGAGTGCAAAGAAGTGTAGACACTGTGGTTAGGTGTTGTCAGGCATGGCTTCGAGAAGGCCGTACGCAAAGAGCAAGGGGCACTGGACGCCGCCGTAGAACAACAGAAAGTGAAGATCGCCGCCTAAGATTATTGGCCTTAAGGGACCGTTTCTCCACTACCAGATCCATTGCAAATGAATGGTTTGCAGAACACGGAAGACCTATTGGCATGCGAAGTGTTTACCGACGAATGAGAAGTTTTGGCTTGTTTTCATACCGGCCACACTGGGTCCTCCCTTTAACTCGAGAACACCGACGTAATCGCCTTGAGTGGTGCAGACAACGGTCACTCTGGGATCTGGAATGGAACAGTATTGTCTTTAGTGACGAGTCTTGATTTTGTTTAGGCATGCACGATGGTCGTGCCAGGGTTAGAAGGCGACGTGGTGAAAGGAGGAGTCCACAGTTTTTTGTTGAAAGACATGTTCGTCACACTGTTAGAGTTATGGTTTGGGGTGCTATAGCTTATGGTTCTAGGTCACCTTTAATCTTCATCAGAGGTAACATGAACGCGCAGCGTTATATCCACGAAGTTCTAGAACCCCATATTTCACCCTATCTTGACACCCTGGCAGATCCAACTTTCCAACAAGATAATGCCCGACCACATGTTGCAAGAGTCACAATAGACTTCTTTCAACATAACGATGTCACATTGTTACCATGGCCACCAAGATCTCCCGACTTATCCCCAATTGAGCACGTGTGGGATATGATGGGTAGGAGATTGCTCAATTTGCAACGTCCTCCTCAGACTCTAGAAGCACTTCGAGAGGAGCTGGTGGTTGCCTAGAATGAGATACCACAGGAGGACATTGACCACCTGATCAGAAGCATGCCAAGGCGCGTTGGAGAATGGAGAATTTACTTATTATGCTTCATTAAGTACTTATACAAAATTTTATTAAAATAAAACCATTTAAACTGGGTGTTCGGATTTATATGTCACTTAGTATAGATCAAAAACTACCATGAGCGCAGAATTTCTTTATGGTTGTTATCAGCCTCAAAAGTGTAGCGGAGTAGTAAAAAATAAGCAACGTTTTGTTCGATAGATATACTGAATGCGTAAAATACAATATGTACTAAAGAAGAGTTGTCATTGAAAGAGCATGAAAAATTATGGCTCGAAATGAGAGATTAAACCAAAAAGAAATTTGCACCCGAACAACCATCTCCTTTCTTTGTGTTGGAAAACTCTTCCATCACTTTTATGTATCAAGACTGTTAAGGCCATAAGTGAAAAAACGACTATTAAATTGGCCTAGTAGAGCTATAGACTACACGTAGTCTTTCAGTTAGATTTTAATGATACGCATTTTTAACAACTAAAATCAAGCCTCCATATCCCGTTGTGTTTGCAATATAAATAACGGATCGAAATATACGAGAGGTTAAATACATCCCTGTCTAGATGTGACCCCAACGAAAATTTATAATTTTTTATCTTCTGTGCCACCCTGGAGTTTGTCGCTGTTTAGGCAGATTTATTTTTGCAGGTTGTTTCCCTTTCTTGCTTTTTTTATTCCCTGCAAATAAATTAGACGTTCGCTTGACGTGTCAGGTCAGCCGACGAGCGAGAACGAGAAGGCACGACATTTTAAACATCTTAATAAATTTAATCAATCTCGAGGAATTATGAGAGAAGGATAACAGAGCTGAGGTGATGAATTAAGGTATGCTGGGATTTGATGGCAATTTTGTTCAGTGCAATCAGAAATGGAATTTTGTTGCAATTTGGAACACTTAAGGTCACCGTTCAGGCTCTATTCCGCGCCATGAAAGCGCCTGCGTTTAGTGTTTTCCATCTACTGCACACTGTCAAAAAAGTTGAAAATGTACAATTGACGATGTCGTTGAATATTATGGGAGTGAAGAAATGCGATTCCATAATTGAGAGTACTATAAGCCCTAGAAGCATCTGATGCACATTCTGAAGTTCGAATTTAAATTTTCCTCAAGCGCTGGCAGAAGATATTGAACCTGAGCTCCCTGGAGCTTCATGCTTAGACCGACAGACAAACACGGTTAAATAGACTGACCAAGCAATAGACTGAAAGAGCGACAGGCAAACGTAAGCCCATATGAAGATTGTACCTGTTTAGGCTTACTGTATCTTACTATACAGGGTGTTTCAGTTTATTGTTGCATAACTTTAAAATTCGATAGAACCTTTAAAATTAATGCATAAAGTCTATATAAACATGGATCGAAAAATGCGTGGCTTCCGAAATACAGGGTGTTTAAATTTACTTTCTAAATTTTTTTAAATATTTCAACCAATATTTGATGTATAACAGTGAAAATTGGTATACAAGGATTTTTTAGTACGACAAAACGAACCATGGGCATATTTTTACTGTAGCCGCTAGAGGGCGCACCCTACTGTACCTGTAGTGTATTAAAATGAATTTTTCCTTGGTGCAATTTTTTGCTTTTTGAATAAAAAAATGATTCTTCGCACTTTTCAATATAAAAAAGCTCCCCTGTGAGTTTTCGTTATAGTCAGCCGTTTTTGAGATATTTCGATTTTTAAGATTCGATGCATTTTTAATTATTTATGGGAAAATAATATTTTTTTACATTTACGATTTGGGCATTAAAAGTAATTAAGATGATCGTTTAGATTGTGTTTTTAAACACAGCAATAATTCCTAACTCCAAATAAACACAAAAAAACAGAATGTTAATTTGTTTAATTGTCCAATATTATAAATTAAATTAATTATTTACAACTAAAATGCTATTGGATAGTTAGGAAAAACATACAAAATCTAAAGTCGTTGCTCGAAATGTAAACCCAATTGTTCAATACACAATTCACATCTACGAATGATCGAACGTGGTATAGCATTATTCAAATAAGGCCTTATTTCATCACATGCATTTCTGATTCTGTCTATTAGCATATCTCTTGTGGTTACGGGAGTCTGGTACACTTTTTCTTTTAGAAATCCCCACACAAAGAAATCTAATGGATTTAGGTCAGGGGATCGTGGACGCCAGGCGACTGGTCCTCCACGGCCGATCCATCTTTCTGGATAATTTTCGTCCAGCCAGTTTCTAACTATTCTCGAATAATGAGCTAGACAACCATCAAGCTGGAACCAGGCCAATCGTCTTAAATCTAACATAACGTCATCTCACATATTTGCATGTTCAGCCTTTAAAAATTCCAAGAAGGTCGCAGCATTTAACCTCGAAGGCAAAAGGTAGGGTCCAAATAGTCGATTACGATAGATACCAATCCACACGTTCACACTAAATTCATGCTGAAAATTTCTTTCCCGAACTGCATGCTGATTTTCATGCGACCAAATATGTTGATTATGAAAATTTACCACTCCACGTCTAGTGAAGCATGACCCATCGGTCCATAAAACGTTACTTAAAAACTTCCTATTATTATCAGTTCTATCAAGAATCTACTGACAAAATGTGATTCTTCGTTCTTCGTCCCCTGGCTGTAGTCCTTGCACAGGTTGCAAATGGTAAGGACGTCTATGGTCATTTCTAAGAACACAGTGAACATGGGTTGCTGAAATTCCCAAGGCACCAGAAACTCTCCTAACACTTGTGGTCGGATCTCTATCAAACTTACGCAGATTCATACGGGTAAAACTGCGCTGACGAACATTTATGTTTTGATCCCTTTGGATATTTCCAAAAGCATTTTCAATTATTTGGCGATGCACTCTTACAAATACTGAGCGAGTTGGATGCTGTCTGTTTGGAAATCTTCGTGCGTATTCTCGGGCTGCTTCTCCTGCGTTTCCATTTACAAAGCTATACACAAAATGAATATCCGCTAACTCTTGATTGGAGAATAAAAATGGCATTTTTATAAAACTTACAAAAAAAAACAGTTAAAAGAAACTAAATTTCGTGCATTCACAATTGCAAAAAAACGTTTCAGGTTTCAACAGACAACAAAACTAACTGTCCACTAATTGACGTTTAACCTTATTCTGCTTTCAATTTCAAAAATATTTGCAGGCACAGCCTACTTTATCGAGATGCTGACTTTTTAACGTTATTTTATCATAAATAATAAAAAATTCATCGAACCTTAAAAATATCTCAAAAACGGCTAACTATAACGAAAATTCACAAGAGAGCTTTTTTATGTTCAAAAGTGCGAAGAATCAGTTTTTTTATTCAAAAAGCAAAAAATTGCACCAAGAAAATTTTTTTTAATACACTACAGGTACAGTAGAGAGCGCTCTCTAGCGGCTACGGTAAAACTATGCCCATGGTTCGTTTTGTCGTACCAAAAAACCCTAGTATTCCAATTTTCACTGTTGTGCCGAACATCATTCGGTATCTTGAAGCAATTATTTCCTCATAGGAAAAGTATGAATACTGGTCTCAAGCTGAAGTTATGCGAAACCTTAATATGGTCTAGAATTCACTACTGTGACTGTATTTATGGGCCTGCACTAAGATCGATTGAGATAAGGAGACTTCAGACTATTCAAAATGCGTGTCTCAGATTTGCTTGTGGAGTGAGAAAATTTGAGACAGTGTCACATAAATATCGTGAGCTGGGTGTTCAAAAAATAGAAGAGCTACAAAAAATGCATGTATTGACCTTGACCCATAAGGTAATCACAACACAAGCCCCTCCATATCTATCAACCAAATTTATCAGATACTCAGATGTTAATCAACTGAACACAAAGAATAAGCATATTTTGGTTATCCCGAGACATTCAACATCTCTATTTAAAAGGTCGTACGTATATACTGCTATCAAGCTATACAACGCGTTGCCTACCGAGTTCACTCACTACTCGATAAAGAATTTCAAAAAAAGATTGAAGAATTTTATCTCTGATTCCATTGCCCAGTAAGTAGACCATGGCCATGAATAAGGACTCGTTACAGGTTTTTTTTTTTTTAACTCTTGTTTTCATTGGGATTAGAAAATATACATCAATATTTGTTGGGTTAAGTTGAAAAACGCTTTTTAGCGACACTTCGCCTTTTTATACTTTGTATAAATAAAGCCGGATTATTATTATTATTATACATCAAATATTGTTCGAAATATTTAAAAAAAAACTATTTTAGAAAGTAAATTTAAACACCCTGTATTTCGGAAGCCACGCATTTTTCGACCCATGTTTATATAGACTTTATGCATTAATTTTAAAAGTTCTATCGAATCTTAAAGTTATGCAACAATAAACTGAAACACCCTGTATATCCGGGTAGATGAACCGTTCCTTGCAAGCTTGTCTTCAATGCCTTAGTTACCTGAACATCTTTGAACGCACGTCAAAGTCATCCGCTTTTTCAGAACATTAAGCTCTTGCTGGCATTCCTAACGTCACTCTACAGCTTTTATATCTATACCCAGGAGTATTAATCATTCTTGCGCAATCTAAGATGAAAGGGGATGTCTATGTAGACAACCTTTTACAGCGTTGAGCACAACGTCTCGAAGGCTCGCGGATTCGAATCCCAGCCTCGGAGGTTACACTTTGAGCCACGATTGTTGTGTTAGTCTATGTATGTGAAACTTCAAATATGTACATTGCATCGCGGGAGCTGGATTATTTAATAATAACTTACGAGTAGATGTGCACGTGTACAGTGTTGGTACAACGGGGTGGCCAGATTGCCAGGACTTGTCTCTCCACGCCTCAACTACTGCTACTAAAATGGAAGGGCAGATCGATGAGTGACATAAGGACACCTATGCTAGAATCACTGAGAGAAGGTGAGCGTGGTTCTGTTGATTTTCAAGGACCTGCATTTCTGAACGCTGATAAATACTTTCGTAGCCATTCTAGTAAAAAAAGCGCAGAAGTTTCGTATCTGAATATGAAGTTAACTATCCCATAAAATGTTTAATGATATAAAAAACCTAGAAACACATTATTTTGCCAAAAATGTATGCATTCACAAATTCGTTTGATAAACATCCAAACACATGTGTTATAAGCTGTCAGAAAAGGTAATAGAACCATTTCTACTAAATTTTCTACTTTCTCGTGTTAAATAACTGGGTTCAAGCACGAGTTATAGAATATCACTGCCTTCCAGTGATTTAATGCAACATAAGACATACGCCACGGGTCTAGCAGCGAAAAGGGTTGAATGGAATTAGGCAATCAATCATTCAAAAGCTAAAAATGGCGGGTTGCTTATTGGAGCTCTATATCACTAAATATGGTGGCTCATGACATGGGTTAAACCCTTGATTTCTTTATTGCAAGTATCAGCTTTCGATGACCCTATTGGATCCAAGACCTTGCAACGGGTGTGACGAATTATATAGGTTTTCTAAATGTGTGATATGTTGGGGATGATATCAATACGAGTATAAGAGAAGGCATTTAGTAAGAAGACACGTTTTCTGATTGTAACCAGTAGCTGAGCACTTAAGTAGAACTACGACCTTGAGATTTTGTTCGGTCATGTAACCACGCAGTCATGTTTCTCTGGTTGCCTAAGTCACTACAGAACCATTTAGACTGACTAGAAAAGCTCAATGCTGGAATTGAGTGAACACTCCATTCATATGAAAAAATGCTGTTCTCCAATAGTTGTACAGCTTGGACCAAGTAAATGAATACCTAATCCTCAGAAAACAAACTCCTTATTGCTCTGTTTAATTATGTTGTACAACGCGATTATTTCCATTCTGTATCATGCCACTTATACATGGTGTATAAAAATCAGCTGGCAGACTAAATGATAAAAGTCTGAAAATGAATCCAGTCATACGAAATATTTTTAAATGACTAAAGCAAACATGTTGCACACATGACCCGTCCTCCACAATGTTTCGGGCAGTGACAATACTATTATTTTCTATCACTGACGTTTGTTTCCATTTTTTTATTTCAGTGTTTTTCCTCTTTGTGTTCTTTCTTATTCACCTTTTGGCATGTTAATATTTTTTTTGACATGTATTTTTTCCTTTTGAATGTACAGTTTTGTACGAATAATCTTCTCAAAATATCAAAATATACACAAGCTGTCCGATCACTGTTTACGAGGGATGTCTTTTAAGTTTTGCATATGGAAATAAAGCAACACGGTAGGTAGTTTCAAATGACTTTATTGTTTTTCGAAGTATTCTCCGCGAAGTTTAATACACATCTGCATGCGCTCGAACCAATTTTCGAAGCACTTATTCGACTCGTTTGCTGGCAGATCCAAAACGACATTTTTGAATGCTTCAACTACTTCTTCTGGTGACTGGAACCTTTGACCACGCAGTCTGTTTTTAATTTTCGGGAAAGTAAAGAAATCGTTAGGACTTAGACCGGTACTATATGGAGGATGGTCCGATAATTCCACGTTTTCTTCCGTTAAATACTGCCTTGATTTTGGGCTGTGTGCGAGCTTGCATTGTCTTGGTGGAGGACGATTCTTCTTTCGGGGCTGATTTTTCGAAGCTCCGTGATGACTTTTGGCAAACAAATGGTGGTAACCAATCCGCAGTAACAGTTCTTTGCCCATTAATAGGAATTGTTGCAATATGACCCGCTTTTGACACAAAGTTCGTGACCATCTTTTTCGAAACACTTCGAGAACGAATGACTTTTGCTGGCTTTTCATCACCTTGGAACACCCAAACAGCCGACTGTCGTTTATTTTCTGGTTCATAACAGTAAGTCCACGATTCGTCACCACTAACAATGCTGTACACATTTTTTGAGTTTCCGTAATTGAAACCGTCAAGCGTTTTTGGACACCAATTACCCCTGGCTGCTTTCTGATCTTCAGTCAACAAGTGGGGTATCCAACGTGAAACTAATTTTCTTACTCCTAATTCTTAATGTAAAATTTTTTGAATTGAGGTCTTTGAGATCTTCAAGGACGCCTCAATCTCGCGATATGTCAGATGTCTATCTTCAATGATGAGTTTGTGCACAGCATCGACGTTTTCCTGGGTGACAGCCGTTTTTGAGACTCATCCGTCCATGTTTGAATTTTCCATACCAACGGGAAATTGTCGACTAATGTGGCGCTTCGTTGCCGAAAACATACAGTAACTCAGTAAGGCATTCTTGTTGCGATAATTGTCTCTGAAGGTTGTAATAAATTATGGCGCGAAAATGTTCTCGGTTGAGTTCCATTTTTCTAATGACTTTGTGACACTTAAAACTTCACTGTAGTGAGAAGACTGCACGTATTGTTGTGAATCTTTGAATTTAAGTTTAGTAAAGAGTGAGGTTAAGATTCAGTACTGACGTTCGATCCGCGCGGCCTACTATGTTTCTATATGCAAAACTTAAAAGACATCCCTCGTATAATGTGAAACGTATATTTAATGGCTTCACCAGTGTCCATCTATTGAAAAGCAACTCTCCTCTGACGATAGGGTTCGAATACCGGATATTCTCGACCAAGTGACATTTTTCCGTTTAAAAAATCGGCACTAAATATTAATACCAGTCTTATTTCAAGCAATATTCAGAGATGTGTATCTGTTCATCTACTGGTGCAGCTACTGATTTTCAGATTTTACAAGTACTAGATAGAAGAGCAATATACGTAACTTGTTGTTGGCTATCAAACGTGGTAGCACAGCCGACGTCAACTACGAGCCGTGATGAAAGAAAGGCAACACCGCGCTCGGACGGCATGGTAGTGCTACCTGTGAACGTCGGCCGCCAGTGGCTGTGAGCTCCGTCTCCGTGTAACGGTCAAGAACTAAATTTAATTTTGGAAAAGAGGACAGTTCGATTCGATACAAATCGTCTGAATATGAAATAGCTCTAAAAAATTTAAAAATACGAAATAATCGTGATATACAGAGTCGCTAATGCAGTTAACCTAATTAAAAGTATTTAGTTTACAATTTTTGGTGTCAGCACACTGTGTTCCAACAGGCCCAGCTTGGAAATGTGGAGTTACCTGTTTGTTTTTAATACATTTACTTTCAGTTTTATTGTTATTTTTCAATTTTACATAATCATTCAAAATTATGTTTGAAAAAATAGACAAAATATCTGCATAATTGCGACCACAGATGCAAGTTAAAGAAAATTCACTGTATATAAAGTCAGACTGAATGCTGAGCAAGGTTAACTGACACAAAATAAATTTTTGATTATTGCTTTTCAAGAAGAAAATTTCCAATCTTACAACATTAATAATAGATTCAAAAATGGCATACATATGGTAGAATATGATTGGTACATAACTGGTTGGAATTGACAGTCCTCCTCTTTGCAAATGATCAAAATAAACATTTGTTGTTAATGAATCTTTTTCTTTAAATATTAGCGATTTGCATATCTCGCAGTTTAGGTTTTTAGAGATAGCGTGTGAAGCATATCCAGATATATAAGTCTTAGTACTATCCTCTATGTCACAATTGGCTAAGTAATTTGTCTCAAATACTTCATTGAATATATCCAAAACTTCAGGATTTTGTTTGGTATCCAAGAAATCAAAATTTTCTTGAGTTTCTAAGCAGTTTTGGAACCTTGTTTTAATTTCTGCTACAGAAAATGACGATTTCTTTTCTTTGAAAATAGGCTTCAGCCGTATTTTCTTTTCAACATTTAAAATTTCGTCATATGACACATTGTAATTGCAGCCACATAAAAGTCTATAATTGCCAAATCGTTTTTCTAAATTATAAGTGGTGAATTTTCCAGGCAATACATACTCAATGTCAAATTGATTAAATGAATATTCAATTATATTAAGTAGAGTCAGCGTGCTTTGATATAGAGCTGTATACGTTTCTGGTGTCAGGTGTCCATTATTATTCTCTAGATTATGCCATTTTTCTAACCATATCAGGAGTTTTTTTTAAAATTGTACTCTATAATCATATTTATTGGTAATAGGCTTACAAAATTCGTTTCGCTTCAATTCTCCTTTTATTACACTTGTATTACTGACAATATCCCACCAATTCCTGATTATTTCCAAAAAGTGTGCAGCATCATTAAACTTTGATTCTTTCATAGCAGCTATTGTTGAGTGATGGAATAAATTATCTACAAAATTTACATTTTGCCTTTCAAATGAATTTGGATGCAATGTTTTATAATTTAATTTATATGCTTTCTTAACTACAGCTTCTTTTTCCAATTGATATACAGCACGAATGTTTTCATATTTAGCATACTGAATAAAATCATTATTGTCAAAATTAGGATATACAAAAGTTTTTTAAATTAATCCAATTATTTCTGATACTCTTGAAAATATGCACATCATAAGTTAAATATAAGTTCTTATCAGGATTATGTGGATTTGGAATAGAATAATTTTCTGATGAATCCCTTGCTAATTTTCTGAACATTGCTCTATTAATTCGGTGATTATCAGTAACAACACAAATAACTTCAAATCCACATTTTTGACCTAAATTTATCTTTGATCTTATCCATATCATCGAAATTCTGGATAGCTTTTTCATGTTTCTCAATTAATTTTTGTTTTCTTTGCATTGGGTCAGTTCTTTTGGGTGCTTCAGTTTTTGTAAGATATGATGGCAAGTTTGGGAAAATGGAGGGAACAGCATTTTCCTTCAATTTGGGATATTTCAAAGGTATATTATTTTGGACTGTTCCATCCGCCAAAACTATATTTTCTGTCCTGATGATATCCGATTCTCTAAAATGACGACTGCACACAGCTGAATATTTTGAAGGTGTCCAATTTTTTCTGGGAATTGCCATAAGCCATTTGTTTTTCAGACTTTCGGTACTTGGGAAGCGAAAAGTTGAAACATAGCGTTCTGTTTTCAAATCAGAATTATAGTTTGCATTGCATAAAGGAACACAGCAACAACGAGGCATATTGTCTGCGTCAAGTACTTGATAAATGAAAAAAGAAAAATACAACCTGAATTTGCACGTTTTCAATAGTTGAAATCCTTAGCGTCCTGATGCGCGAACAGCCACAGTCACACGTCTTAGTATATTTTTAAAGCACAGAAGCACTACAACTGGAGTCTATTTCTCATATATTATAGTCACCGATCACTTTGAACACACACACACAATTTGAAACTTAGAAAACAAGCTTATCTCTTAATTACAGCCTCTGGGATTCCAAAATCACAAATTGAAAAGGTTATGTTTTCTCAGCGTTTTGAGCACGAGTTGCGTCGATGCAGCAAGCAGCGGCGGGAGTAACACTACCACCTACGTTGCCAGATTTCTTTGTTCACGGCTCGTAGTTGACGTCGGCTGTGGTGGTAGCTTAGATTTACCCAATTAATAACTGTGCTTAAATCAACCTACATGACAAGATTGTAATTAAGATAGTCGCTTCAGCTATTAGGAATAGCTACACTGTATTGTGTGGGCGCGAACTGGTTCTAGAGTTTGTGTGGACGAACCAAACTTTGCCAGGTCAAGGACAGCGGACAAGTTAGAATACGATTATATGCAATTAGGCCAAGCATTAGGGAAATATTGTGTAAGGAGGTCCTTCAATATTGGCAACAGTAAAATTTTCTTGGCGCGACCATTCTATTACTGGCTTCTAATAAGTTCAAATTGACGTCGTTATAGGTCTGGAGCATTTGCCGCCATTTTGATAAGCGTTTTTGATCGAAAATCTCTGAAACCATCAATCCTATGTAAAAAAGTAGCAGGCAAATTTTTCTAGGGAATTGGATTTTTTATCTTTTGGTTTTATATAAATCATCAGATGCAATTGTATTTTTGCTTATAATGGCTGAACTGATATAAAGCAGTACTATCTTAATAAAGAATAAAATGTGTATATTAAGTTTTAGCTCAATTGGTTGAGCTTAAGTGGTTCAAAATTGAGTTCCAAAATATGCCCTACACTAACATACTCATGCTGCCTAATAAGAGGTTAAGGCCCAATTTCACCAACAACAATCCGTTATTCTCCACCTATAGGGTAACAGACCGTCAGATACAGCGAATGAGCTTCAAGTTTCAATCAACAAATTTTAGCAACCAATACCTATGAAATGTTGAAAACAAAATACTGCCAAAGTGTGAGATGACAACTTGTCATTGAAACAACACCAGCTTATTGATTATTAAGAAATTACATATAATTCAGTCAAAATTTTAAGAAATGTTTGATTTTTGAATTAAATTCATGTTTTAATTACTATTGTTGATTTTTTATTCATGCTTATATTATTTTCTTCAATCGATATGTGATACTGGGTATTTTTTCCTATAAACCTCTTGCAGATAGCCATTAAACACCTACTTGATGACAGGCTCTACCAAAAGATATTGCTCGTTTCCAAACATTCATTCATTTACTTGCCGTTCAACAGAACCATTATGGCACCTTAGATTGATATTCCCACAAAACCATTCAGGTTTTTTGATATCCATACATCCATAAAGTTGAATATTTTTCGTTGATCAGGAACTGAACAAACATCCACACTATATTCACAGCGATTAAGAAATTCCCAAATATATGCCTTCTACCAGCAAACCTAAAACTTGCAAAAAAACTACAAATTTGCCATATTTTTCTTTTTCCACGAATACACATTCTAGGTTATATTTATATTAGACATTATTGGAATACAGCTGATTATTGCATTTCAAGGAGTGACACATGTGTGGGATCTGTCAACTCTTGGTACCAGTCACAAAACATACTCTGAAGGTTTAATTCCATGCTATTCAATCACAACACGGTGACTTGTGTGGTTGTCAGCGGCCATTTTGTGAAGGTGCGACAGGGTTGCCGAATTGTGCATTAATATCCCGTTTCACCCTCCTGGTCCCAGTGGATTAAGTTCCGCCAACTGTTGAAATATATACAACACTTGAAAAAATGCAAATGAAAATTTAAAATTATTTCCATGACGCCGCAAAATAGCTCCGTCGGTACCTTGGGTTATACATCTTGACACTAGGGATGTTCGATAGGATCCTATCGTTACAAGTATCAATACATTTCACCAGTATCGTCATCTTTCGATCCGGACTGTGTCAGAAAGAGTTACTGCTATTTGGCTGCGACATTACGCTGCCAAATTAGACATATCTTTCATCATTTTCAAAGAAATTGTACAAAATCTTTAAATTTGTGAAGTGTGCGAGTTTCACTTCATACGTTCTTACCAGACATGCCCAAATCATCAGTTGGTGCCGTGATATTCATCCTGACCACAGCATCCCCACGGCTAGGCGACCTGTATGTTAAATTTGTATTGATAGGTCAGCGGGTTATGCTATAAAGCATATGTCACAGTGTTTGTGCACTGATTGCAACGATTAGATGATACCAAAAATATTTTCATAAATAGGAGATCTTCCATTCCATTCCGGATCGAACAGTCTGCCAAAGATGCTTATAATCATGATACCTAGTAAATTTTCACGAAACAATGCAAACCCAACAAATGTAATAAACATTACTAGTTTTGATGATTTTTGGACTTAAAAGGACATTATTTGTGAAACACTTTTCATAATTTTTTGTCTATGTCCATAGTAATTGAATTATGCATCAGAGAGATGTAGGGATTGACACGTCTTACACATATTATCGGTGTTTTAGGATAGAGAGGACATAATGTGTTTATTGCTTTGAAGAAATTCATTAACCCATAAATTAATAAATGATTACTATTATGACGTAAAGGAATATGAGGAATTGGTTGGAATGTATATTATATTCCATTTTCTTGCAAAATACAGACACATCCACACTATTCAACAGGTATGTAATGATAACTTTCTGTATTTTGAAATTCGATAGTGCCATGCATTAACAAACGTCCAAATCTGCTGCCAAATTTAACAGCTAGAGAATCGACCTATTATTTGCCTCATTCCCATTCGCTGAGGGGGATAACGGATTGTTAAATGTAAACCTATAACATATATCAAAATATATGAAAGTTGTCCTGTTTTTTCTGTACAAAAGCATCATGTTGAAATCAAAAAGTGGTCTTGTTTATAATACAGTCGAATTTTCACGATTTTATTCAATATTTCAATAGAAATCACTAATATTCAGAGACAGCTTCTGTCAAATTGCATTTCGATAAGGTGTTTTCCCATTGTCCATAATATTAATGTTGGTGAAATCGGCCCTAAGTCAAATAAAAATTTGCAAAAAAATATGTTTGACATGCAGTAAGAAACTGGTGTTTTCAGTGATTATGACCAGATTTTCTAATTACACCATATTGCAAGTTCCATCATTTTTGTGCTGTAAAAGCTTTCCGCTGCAAAAAAGGACTGTCTCTTTCTCCTATTCCTGCCAGCCTATCCATTTCGCGTATTTGTTGGATACGTAAAACGAAGCGTTTCAATACAGCGATTTGAATTTCAAATAGTATTACTTATACGCAAGCTGTTTCTTTGAATAACAACACAAAACATTGAATACGAAACAAAATTGAGTGGGAGCAACGCTTTGTTACGAGCTTTGGATTGATTCTCCCTCGGTCCATCTGTATATTACACAACATCCGAGATTACATTTGATATTCTGGGAGCCGTCGATACGCCTTTCGTACTTCGTATTATGCTACAAATAGCCTAGAAAGTTTTAGCTCAAGGAGAAACGGATTGCACTGGTAACGGCAAAAAAATAATTTTCTCTCTTCTCATTTATTCGATCATCGCTTCTGAATTGAAATATAGCTCTAAAAATAATAAAGTATCACTCAAATTTTTAACCCGGCGTTGGTACGGTGGCGTTTACAAACATTAGTGGTACGGTGGGGTATGAGCATTCATTGAAAGAGAAATCCATCAAGGGTGCAATTTAGGTGTTGTAGGTTATTCCATTTCTGTTTTTTATCAAATTTATATGTGTAAAGGAGGATGTAAGAGACCATCGCATCAAAACTACGTTTTTTGGTGTTTCGATGAATATTCAAACATTTATTGGAATAGGTCAAAGTTTGACAATGTTAAAATACATACATTGCTATTATATTCTAAGAAATGAAAAAGTTACACTATACTAACACAATATCATGTATTATTTTTGTTTTGTTCAAAACATAATTAGCATGTTATCATAGAATGTTCTAAGCATACAAATTCTTTGCAGAGTGCACAACAGTAGAAAGATTTCCTGTCTTTAGAACGATCACATGTATAACATCGTTTTGACTTTCTTTGTTTTTTGCCAGGATGCTCACAATCAACGATATTTGCAGAAGTGGAAGCACCTGTAATTTCGTTCATTTTCCTTTTCAGACATAAAGATATTCTGGGATTGTTTTGTCGATTTCTCATATGAGGCATAATCATTTTTAGTGCCAATTCTTTGATAAATTCGCGACGTTTGATAGGAGTTCCAACATTGGAAAGGTATACCACAAAAGCGTTGATTGATGCTGTATTCAATAACGAAAAAAATATGGTCAAGGGCCACCTTCTACTATTACGTGAAACATTATAGTTACTTGAAAGTTCATCTGCAACGTCGATACCACCTTTTGTCAAATTGTAGAACGTTATAATTTCTGGCTTTTTGTCATCTCCTGTGCTTTCGTCTATCATGTCTGAATGGTGTAGGCTCGAAAGAAGCAGAACATTTTTTCCTTTTTTGGGAACATATGAAACGAGCGTGGCATTTTTCTGAAATGCAAATATAGATGATTTTTCCGCTCTATGTTTAGTCTGTAAAAACTGCACAGGAATTTCTTTTTTATTTTTCCGTAGAGTACAGACCGAAGTCAGCTTATATTCTTGCAATAGTCTTGTCATAAGCGAATAGCTTGCAAACCAATTGTCGTAAGTTATATTGCGTCCAGACTTTTGAATCGGCTTACAAAGGCGTAAAACTATATCCTCTGGTTTGTTACTTTGTTCAAATGGACCAGATGGCTGCTTGCCAACATAAACTTCTTGATTCAAGACGTAGAATGTTCGGGCATCTACCAATGCAAAGATCTTGATTCCATATTTTGCCGGTTTGTTTGGGATAAACTGGCGAAAAGAACACCTGCCTCTAAATACTTCAAGCTTTTCGTCAACTGTAACGTCTTCACTGGGAGTATATACAGCGAGCGAGTTTTCCACAAACCTTTCAAAAATTGCTCTGATGGGTGCAAGCTTATCCAGCTGGCGCCTTTCTGGTCTTGTTGCACTTCTGTCAAACCGTAAACATTGTAGCAACAAACTAAATCTTTTTTTACACATTGTTGACCTGAAGATATCAACTCCCAAACCATCAGTAGACCTTAGGTCGTCCAAATTTTGTCTTGCCGACTTTAAAACACCAGCTACATATAGAAGTCCCAAAAATGCTTGAAGTTCTTCCAATGTTGTATGTTTTGTGAGATGTTGTGTATCAGGGCGACTATGGTTTTTTGCTTTTTCATTTAGCTTGTCATTGGTATATTTTACAATATCAGAGAGCATTTGTTACATAAAAAACATTTCCAAATCTGCAAGGGCTCTTTGATGTTTTTGAAATCTGTTTTTACTCCAGGTAAATGAGAAATTATGTTTTCAGCTCTTGTCTTCACAGCTAAATTTCCACAAGTTTTGCTCCATTTTGTAACTCCATCTTTTCCCATGTATATATCATTTGATGTGCACGTTGTAGCCTCGGACAAGTGAAGTATATCTTCCTCATCTATTTCTTGCTCTGTATCAGAATTTGTAGACCTTTCACTATTATTTTCTTCTGCTTCCGATCCAGATGCTGCTTCTTGTTCTAGCTGCTCATTTTCAGAGTCTTCTGCTCCTACTTCTTCCCATAGCTTCAATAACCTCTCTTGCTCTTTTTCCCAGTGCGACATACTAAAAATATACCTGAGGTAATTCAAATTAAATAAAATTACAAAAAAACTCACCTTGGAAAATGAATGGAGCCACTAAAAATAAAAGTGTACGGTGGGGTATGATTGAAAATTCTTATGTAGCGGTATCGGTACGGTGGGGTATCACATGCACAATCGCAAAGTGAAGCACATAGCACGGGCGACGGTCAGTCATCCACTGAGCGCTTCATGTTTCCGTGATTATTAAGGTCTTATCCGAAGATACACGAAATCTCGCGAAGCTGCTGGCCATTTATGATCTGTTATGACGAGGTAAAGTGCGTTGGGGTATATTATACCCCACCGTACCAACGCCGGGTTAAATGGAATTTATACCCAACTAGCAAAGTAGTGGTATAAGCTTTTGGTAAAAGAACCGTTCACCCATAAAAGCTCTCTATTGTTGTTGCCTGAACACAAAAATGCTTTCTTAATGTTGTGTGGAATGCAGATTTGATTATGCAACATATTTGCTCTAAAATGAAGTGTTTAAAATATTCTTATAGCCTAGTTATACAACACCTTATAGGGAAAATTTTTAACTGTTGCATAAACGTTTATAGAACTATCTTATACGGCATATTTGCACGTTAGTCAAAATGGTTATGGCAACGTTTATAAAACAAACCCGAGCCTTGTTGTTTTGCTGTGCAATTTACTACTTTAGCCAACAAATTGCTCCCAACGGAAGCACTTATACAACTGTTGTTTAGTAACTGTTAAAGGCTGTACATATGCTAAATATGTTGGTAAACAACTTCACCATAACCTAACTTTCTGCTGTCATATTTTTGTAAAATGCCATAATCAATGTTTTAAGACAAACAACTCATGCATATTGGTTCAAAATGTTTTATCAACTGTTCAAACAGAAGATGTAGATCTGGTACAAATTGTGGGTAAATCATTCGACTCTGTCAGTATTTCATTTCAGACATTTGTCAAATTGTTGTATAACACCTGCAGGCAACACCAAAATATTCTAATAACCTAAAGACAACATGGACGATGTCATGATTGTACACAACCACCCGCCATATTGGGCAAATATTTATTCCTCTATTTAATATTAAATAATTATGTTTCAGTTCGAAATTACAGATATAAACACATTAGTGTAATTGTGTCTAAATATAGGATTTGTGGAAGATTTAACGCAGATAAGTTCAGTTTTCCATCTTAAAAATCTAGACAGACTTTTGATCATTGTCAAAATATGAATCAAATACGAAGCCCATAGAAATTGGGTAACTAATTTGCACGATAATCACTTTAAAATTTGCTGCACAAGTAATTCAATAGCCCGATATCACAGTGTAGAAGTTTATCATATATCTGTGTATGAAATTCACAATGGCCGATATGTAAGTAAACAAGATGACTGTAATGTGTTAGTTATATATTCTTCACTTCGTCTATACAATACATAAGAAATAGTTTGGTTGCAATAAAGTAGAATCACGTAACAGAATAGTTGTATAGTTGACAAAAACTGAATCTTGCACTGACGCAAATGTCCTGTAGCGGCTGCAAGAGGCTTACACTTTTGTTTTATAAATGTTACCTGCAGCCCTTATTTAACCTCTTAAATGACTGCAGCGTCCTATTAGGTGTGCCCATTCCGCTTGTATAGCTGTTCTAAGAGGGTTTTGCCAATGTTCTTACAGTATACAATGCTGTTTAAGGAATACTGTATAATCATTCTTGCAACTCTAATAGGAGTGATAATTGTTAGTTAGGTAGCTGTAATCGTATCTCATCTTGTATTTAATAAACGGGAAAATAATAAGCACAATTCGTTTCATAACGGCATTTCCCTTTGTAGTTTTTTATGTTCTGAGTGACAAAATGAGGTAAACACCTATGTTCAGATACGTTCAGTGTAAAATGATTGAATTTTCAGCTTGATTGGTCAAGTGATTGCAGAAGCTAGTTCAATCTCGATCTCTTGTTCACTCATTGACACGCCTGGGCGATATCCTGTTGGGGTATCTTATTTCAGGCTACTGCAACATCGTGAGTAAGAGCTGTTAAGGTATGTGGAGAGTGTTGCAAATTAAAGAGCCTGCGACCTATCATGTCCCAGACATGTTCAACTGGAGATAGGTCAGGCGATCATGGTGGTCAAGGTAACGGTAACGGTTGATGCGGTGTTGATCCATGACGGCTAACGATGCTCTGGCTACATGAGTTCTGGCATTGTCTTTCTGCAGGTTTTGGATGGTGTTTAGGTATGGAATAAGATGAGGCTCCACTACCTCCTGAATATAGCGTCGATCTGCCATATTGCCTCTGATGAAAATTAGTGGTGGTCTGCTATCATAAGCAATAACACCCCATACCATAACTTTCACCACAAAAATTTAACAGAAACACCTGACCATTTTATCACCTGTTGTACCTGGCAAGATAGACCGATATCTAAAAAATTCTTGAATTGTAATACATATGTAGATGTTTACCTTTTTTGTCACTCAATATACAGGGTGTTTCAGTTTATTGTTGCATAACTTTAAAATTCGATAGAACTTTTAAAATTAATGCATAAAGTCTATATAAACATGGGTCGAAAAATGCGTGGCTTCAGAAATACAGGGTGTTTAAGTTTACTTTCAAAAATAGTTTTTTTTTAAATATTTCGGACAATATTTGATGTATAACTTCGCACTTTTCTGCATAAAAAAGCTTTTCTGTGAGTTTTCGTTATAGTTAGCCGTTTTTGAGATATTTCGATTTTTAAGGTTCGATGCATTTTTAATTATTTATGGGAAAATAATTTTTTTTTACATTTTCAATTTGGGCATTACAAGTAATTAAAATGATCGTTTAGAATGTGTTTTTAAACACAGCAATAATTCCTAACTCCAAATAAACACAAAAAACAGAATATTAATTTGTTCAATTTTCCAATATTATTTTTAATAAATCAAATTAATTATTTACAACTAAAATAGTTAGGACAAACATACAAAATCTAAAGTAGTTGCTCGAAATTGTTCAATAGACAATTCACATCTACGAATGATTGAACGTGGTATAGCATTATTCAAATAAGGCCTTATTTCATCACATGCATTACTGATTCTGTCTATTAGCATACCTCTTGTGGTTACGTGAGTCTGGTACACTTTTTCTTTTAGAAATCCCCACACAAAGAAATCTAATGGTTTAGGTCAGGGGATCGTGGAGGCCAGGCGACTGGTCCTCCACGGCCGATCCATCTTTCTGGATAATTTTCGTCCAGACAGTTTCTAACTATTCTCGAATATTGAGCTGGACAACCATCAAGCTGGAACCAGGCCAATCTTCTTAAATCTAACATAACATCATCCCACATATTTGCATGTTCCGCCTTTAAAAATTCCAAGAAGGTCGCAGCATTTAACCTTGCAGGCAAAAGGTAGGGTCCAAATAGTCGATTACGGTAGATATCATTCCACATGTTCACACTAAATTCATGCTGAAAACTTCTTTCCCGACATGCGGATTTTCATGCGACCAAATATGTTGATTATGAAAATTTACCTCTCCACGTCTAGTGAAGCATGACTCATCGGTCCATAAAACGTTACTTAAAAACTCCCTATTACTATCAGTTCTATCAAGAATCGACCGACAAAATGTGATTCTTCGTTCCGTCCCCTGGCTGTACTCCTTGCACAGGTTGCAAATGGTAAGGACGTCTATGGTCATTTTTAAGAACACGGT
Organism: Acanthoscelides obtectus; assembly: GCA_963669975.1. Classification (NCBI taxonomy): domain Eukaryota; kingdom Metazoa; phylum Arthropoda; class Insecta; order Coleoptera; family Chrysomelidae; genus Acanthoscelides; species Acanthoscelides obtectus. The sequence goes on from CAVLJG010000005.1 coordinate 15,284,360, forward strand.
GAACATGGCTTTCTGAAATTCCCAAGGCACCAGAAACTCTCCTAACACTTGTGGTCGGATCTCTATCAAACTCACGCAGAATCATACGGGTAAATCTGCGCTGACGAACATTTAAGTTTTGATCCCTCTGGAGATTTCCAAAACCATTTTCAATTATTTGGCGATGCACTCGTAAGAGTGCATCGCCTGTAAAAATACTGAGCGAGTTGGATGTCGTCTGTTTGGAAATCTTCGTGCGTATTCTCTGGCTGCTTCTGCTGCGTTTTCATTTACAAAGCCATACACAAAGTGAATATCCGCTAACTCTTGATTGGAGAATACGTAAAGACGGCATTTTTATAAAACTGACAAAAAAAAAACAGGTAAAAAAACTAAATTTCGTGCATTCACAATTGCAAAAAAAAACGTTTCAGGTTTCAACAGACAACAAAACTAACTGTCAACTAATTGACGTTTAACCTTATTCTGCTTTCAACTTCAAAGATATTTGTAGGCACAGCCTACTTCTAAAAATTATCGAGATACTGACTTTTTAACGTTATTTTATCATAAATAATTAAAAATGCATCGAATTATAGAAATCGAAATATCTCAACAACGGCTAACTATAACGAAAACTTACAGGAGAGCTTTTTTATGTTGAAAAGTGCGAAGAATCAGTTTTTTTATTCAAAAAGCAAAAAATTGCACTAAGAAAAATTTTTCGGTCATTTTAATACACTACAGGTACAGTAGAGAGCGCCCTCTAGCGGCTATAGTAAAACTACTACCCATGGTTTGTTTTGTCGTACCAGAAAACCCTTGTATGCCAATTTTCACTGTTATACATCAAATATTGTTCGAAATATTAAAAAAAACTGTTTTTGAAAGTAAATTTTATCACCCTGTATTTTGGAAGCCACGCATTTTTCGACCCCACTTTATGCATTAATTTTAAAAGTTCTATCGAATCTTAAAGTTATGCAACAATAAACTGAAACACCCTGTATATACGTGTATATGCGAAAAGCTTCAGGCTTAGTTGGGTACGTGGACAAATTAGAGCAAAGTTTACTTTATTACTTCATTGATCCAGCTATCATCATCATCAGGAGCTAGAAAGAACTTGAAAAATAGCAACTGCATTAATAGATTTTAAATTGCTACCAACAGTAGGTGAGATTGCTGTTAAATGTTGATAACTAAGTTAATGTGAACCCCTAGAACCCCGAACAAAGCCGGATCCATGGTAACAGCAGTTAAAATTTTATAAAAAACACAGCCAAGTGTCAGAAAAAAACAGCACGATGAATTGAATACTTCAGAATTGGTTGTCAAATTTTTTGTTTTTTTACACTGTGAAACAATCTTGCTTCTTAACAAAATGGCGCATGGGATAAAACCATAGGAAGCAAAAAGATCATAGAAGTTAACAGGTGAAAGTTCGGTGGCTGGAAAATGTTTGTTTGTGCTATAGATTGTTGCCAACCTAATTGAGCAGGTGTCATATTTCAAATCCATGTCAAGGAGAGATTCGCGATACCAAACAACAAAGCACCAAGTCGCACCTACGTAGGTCAAGGTTGGACGTATAACTGAATTTGTATAGCATTGGGTTTATTAGCAGCCTTGTTGTACCTTTGAGCTATATCGTCATAGCCTCGGTTCTAAGATTCACCTAGAATGCAGATGGTCGTGGGTTCCAAATTCACTTTTCCTTTTATCTTCTCTAACTGGGTTGTCTGTAACTGTATCCCCTACCAATAACGGTATATACTCCACCTCTGTGAGTTGTCACAGCTCTTCATGGATTGCTATCGCGTATGTACCAGATTTAATTAGAGGTATATTTGATTAGATACTCGAGGTACGAAGCGGTTGTTTATTAAAGTAGCTCCGCATTGTATCCAACTCTTTGAGGTCATAATTGCAATTGGGTACAGTAGCGGATCCAGGATCAGAGCTTGCACCTTGCTAAAGTAGAGCTTAATCTAAGCTGGTCATTAACTATGGTATTTTTGTTGCACCTGACATACTTAAAACTTGAGTGGAACTTGACTAGACAGAAAGGCGTTTTGTCAACCAGACAGTCGAATATCTGAGATTATACCTTCGAGATATGGACGCACATATCGCAAAAAAATGATGATGAAATCAAAGAAACGAGAGTGATTCCTCACCAGATTAATAATAACACATTTCGAGCTGTGATAACAGAACATTTTTTCAAATATTCCGCATCAGCATAGAAACACATCTGTTCATATTGAGGCTAATTGGTGACAAACTAGGGATTCTCTATAATTGATAAGGGTTATAATATATCCTGCATCTATGATAATGTTCACTGAAATCAAGTGCATCAGTTACCAGTAGGATGGCTTTTCGAAATACAAAGAGATAATTGGGACCAAACGTGACAGACTTTCGTAGACATAACACCAAGTCAACCAACGCCGCAAGCTTTAACTTCCACTGTGGCGTTCACTTGGAAGCTCAAGACTACGTGTTTCTTCACACCGCCATCTACTATGCATTCCTTAAAAGGGATCGAAATCTTTACAGAAAACGTTTTATACCATTCATTATCTATACTTTCTCGATTGCGGTTCTGTATATAGATCCATCATGGATGAGTGTGAGTCTGAAGTTATCGCGGAGAAAGACCACATGTGGAGTTGCCATTTGAACGTCAACCTCACCAAACTGTCGGAGTTATGGTCTGGGACGTCGCCTGAGGCAGTATGATAGAGCAAACGTATATCCAGGAAATAATTTTTCCAAACGCTTGAGGAATCTACTTTTGTCCTCCTAGATCTCAAGACATGTGTGGGATATGAAGAAAAGAACAGTTACATGTTTGTATCATCCTCCACAAGCGCTAGCCAGTTTTCAGCTAACTTGAGGTCAGATATCTCAAGAAAATGAAAAATACCCTCTAGGAACCATGCCTCGGCGACTGGATAAACGTATACGCCATCGGCGACGAAATCTAGCAATTACACAGATGGTTTCACTCCAAAATATAATCTCGACTCATTCTGGCATATGCCTAACTGTATACGAAGCTTCATTCAGATAAAGTCATTTTTACTGAGTTTTATTTGTTAACATGTCACAAGTGACGACCCTGTAAGGCCTTACACGCGCCAGCTTGCTTGCTTTCTCAACCGGCACATTCCCAGAAATCTGGAAAATTTGCTCATATCCAGCCCATCGCAAAAAAAGATACAAGACCGACCTCTAAGACTACAGGTCTATAGCTCTGCTTTCTGTTATAAATAAGGTGATGGAAAGCGTTCGATCAGCTGCCCTCTTAAGCAAACTTCCATCCTATGGCCTCCCAGAAAACCTTTTCAGATGGGTATCTGACTTTATCTCTGGCCGCAGGATATCAGTCGTAGTTGACGGATTCTCCTCGTCATCCCACAACGTCAACGCGGGTGTTCCCCAGTGATCGATCTTGGCTCCGACACTGTTCCTCTTTCATATCAAGTACCTCATTTCCTGTACCATCAACACAATCCACACCTTTGCTGGTTACAGTACTCTTCATGCAGAAATTCAGGAACAATCTACAAGAGGAAGCTTTTCCCAGTTCTACTAACCCTAGGCAGATCAAAAAGTGGATTAACAAAATTTCTTTGGGATCCTCATATAAACCGGACTGTCCTAGCATTTAAGCTTCTGATGATGTATTCTAATTGTGTCGGTGGGTTGTGATTGGGGAATAAAATAGACATTCCAGTAACAATGGATACATTCAACACGCTAAACAAATACAAATTGAATCAACGATATTAATGAGCGCGATGTGACGCACGCGGGGATCAACACCTAACTGGCTGGCGGTGGCTGCAGCAACGACGAAGGTGTCGTAGAGGGCCTGTTCCGTCGTGTCTCGGAGAGATGGAGTCACCACAGCCTACTTCACGGAAACGCTACGCCCGTGGATCAGTTGTCACACGTAATTATGTTGACATAACTATTACTGTTATTGCTTTAGATCCGCTTCGATCCGGGAGTGCTCGGTGCGTATACACGTTGATGACCTTGCGTCGTCGAAACAGTCTGTTGATTATTTTGGCCTCTAAGCGTCCCCATGGGCATCTCACGGGCGCACGCCCTATGGCACAAGCCAGTGTAGCTTACGCTACACGTATGTTTTAGAATTTCCGGTACAGAGGTGCTCTACATTATTTTATACTATCATAGTTTCTACAGATACAAAGCTTCCACCACCGTTTTCTAAAGATATTCAAGCGTGCTGGTACATAAAGATTGAACAAGCATGCTGGAAAAGCTTGCAGTCTTCCAGTCGAACTTTTAATCATTGTTTCTAACTGTAAAAGCGAAATACCTGAGCTATCCGGTATATAAGCCAGCTTGTACAGGATTATTAAATCCCAAAGAAAGTATGTCTTCTCCGATTTTTCTTTACCTAAAATGACGTCAAGCCAGGCTTACACCCTATTATTCCTCTTTCATTGTTAAATAAACGATGTTCGCCTTGCTGCCGCGTGCAGTATTGCAAGGTCTTCTTTTGAGCTACTTCATCTATTTATATCCCCTGCAGTTTTAATACAAAACAAAACATCGTTGTAGGAAGCTCATAACATCGTACTACATGCGATCTCCAATATCTCTATCAAATTACTGCACTCTACCGTCTCATCTCTCGTCAGTGACGTACGTTGCGAAAGGTCAAGCGGCACCATTATGTAAGTGCAACTTAAACTGACAGATAGCACTTGTTTATGTCAAACTAAGATTATATGTTTACAATGCATTGTTTGTCGCCAAAATTGCCTGAGCTTAATGTATTCTTTTCGACTACCAATGTTTACCAAAGTGACAGCGTTGTATCAACACAGGAATATATACCGGTGAAGAAATCTACCTTCATCAATCTTGTGCTTATGTAGGAAATAGTCTAACACCACAATTATCTGCAACTTCCGCATTTTTTTAAAAAGAACACTATAAATATGAATTTAATGGCAACAGTCAAAAATTTTCGAACACTCTTCTAGTATAGTTGGAATCACCACGTCATTATTTTGATCTGTAGTAAAGACAAATGACAGCGATTTGTGAATATTTTTAATGACGTTTCAAATATGTTAGACAGAGGCAGACATATTTTTATTATTGTCTAAACAAACTGTATAGGTACTTTGCATGTATCCTACACAGATAGACGATGTTTTCACATTGCATGATCGATCATATTTGAAAGATGAATAGTTAGGTTATGTTAAAGCAGGTTAGGTTGTTTTCTAATAATACTTTGGTTTTTGGTGTTAATGTTTTAAGGTGTATTCTACTCATAACTGTTTCTTTCAAAACATAAACTCACCACTAATGAAGGTATCACTTAAAACCATGAAATTAAATGAAAATAGAAATTATCAGTGAAACAATTCATGAAATCGTGATTTTATCATCGACGTACGTCCATTGATTACATCAATACAATTCATTAAATACTGGGTGGCAGCTCAGTTTTTTTTTAAAAAACGCTCAGACCCGTCGATTTTCTTTAGAGGGGGATACAACTTTGGCAAAAAGTCACGTTAGCATGTGCAGCCCCCTAAGCGGGGGTGACACCAACCCTAAAGTCTTAAATGGAAAAGGGGGTCGAGTGATACCATATTTTAAACGTCTTTCAATTCCCTTTATAATAGTATAAAATTAATATTCTTCAGTTCAGTAGTTTTGAAGATTTATTGAAAATACGAATTTACCTAAATTTTGGTTTAAAATGTTTATTTGCGGTTCAGTACCTTATTTTTTTTTTAATTTCAAATTCTGTTTTTTCATTAAAAAGTAGAGGAAATACATGTAATACTTTTTACACAAATCGTGTTTCCTCTTTCACACCTGCTAGATTTACAAAAAGGCCCAATATGCACGAGTTTTAAATTCTCAGTTTTTTTGCGATGTCGCATGACATGAACTTTTTCTGGATACGCCGGTGCTCAAAAACCTTCTTGAACCTTAGACCTTCTCATAATAGGAATAACTACGCCTCTGCGTGGCACTCTATTCCAACCACACCTGGCAGATTTCTCACAAGGCAACCTGTACCAGCCTGAAGCTGTATCCTCCACCTGTAGCCCCCATTTACCTAAATAAATGCCGGCAATTCTTTGGAATATAGAAGCGTTACGATGTCGTAAAGATAATGCGAACTCCTTTTCATATATGTATGCACAAGGTTTAGGATCATTTTGCTGTTTCTTGCTGTATTCCCTGCTTTAGCAAGTGCGTCTTTAGGAGAAAATAAATCTGTGACCAGACGCTTTTATATTCCTGGGCATCATATTGGCTTAAGTTCTTTCTTTAATTTCAAGGCGCTGCTAATCTCACATTCCAAATGATGCGTTTGTACTTTTAAATTTTCTCACTGCCGAAAGTACGAAGCCTCCCCCTTAAAGAATCTACTGCTGCAGTAGCACTTACCACGCTGTTTTAAATACGTTAATAATTTTTAAATTTCCATAATTTTCCAATTTTTCAAAATCTCAAACTTTTCCAAATTTATAAAGTTTCCAAAATATTCAAAATTTTTAAAGTTTCAAAAATTTTCGAATATTTTAAGCGTATTGGCATTTTCAAAATTATAAAAATCTTGAAGAATTCGAAAATTTTAGAAACAGAATATAAAACATATCAGAATTTAAAAAATATTCAGTATTTTCAAAATTTTTCACACATAAATTTTCAATATATTCAATATTTTCAATATCTTCAATATTTTCAATATTCTCAATATGTTCGATATTTTCAATATTTACAATATTTCAATATTTTCAATATTTTCAATATTTCAATATTTTCAATATTTCAATATTTTCAATATTTTGAAAATTTTCAATATTTTCAATATTTTCAATATTTTTAATATCTTCAATATTTTCAATATTTTCAATATTTTCAAAATTTTCAATATTTTCAATATCTTCAATATTTTCAATATTCTCAATATGTTCGATATTTTCAATATTTACAATATTTTCAATATTTCAATATTTTCAATATCCTCAATATTTCAATATTCTCGATATGTTCGATATTTTCAATATTACAATATTTTCAATATTTTCAATATTTTCAATATTTCCAATATTTTCAATATTTTCAATATTTTCAATATTTTCAATATTTTCAATATTTTAAAAATTTTGAATATTTTCAATATTTTCAATATTTTCAATATTTTCAATATTTTCTATATTTTCAATATTTTCAATATTTTCAATATTTTCAATATTTTCAATAGGTATTTTCAATAGTTTCAATATTTTCAATATTTTCAATATTTTCAATATCTTCAATATTTTCAATATTTTCAATATTTTCAATATTTTCAGTATTTTCAATATTTTCAATATTTTCAATATCTTCAACATGTCCAACATGTCCAACATGTTCAACATGTTCAACATGTCCAACATGTTCAACATGTTCAACATGTTCAACATGTTCAACATGTTCAACATGTTCAACATGTTCAACATGTTCAACATGTTCAACATGTTCAACATGTTCACATTTTCAATATTTTCAATATTTTCAATATTTTCAATATTTTCAAAATTTTCAATATTTTCAATATTTTCAATATGTTCAATATTTTCAATAGGTATTTTCAATAGTTTCAATATTTTCAATATTTTCAATATCTTCAATATATTCAATATTTTCAATATTTTCAATATTTTCAATATTTTCAATATTTCAATATTTTCAGTATTCAATATTTCAATATTTTCAATATTTTCAATATTTCAATATTTTCAATATTTTCAATACAATATTCAATATTTTCAATATTTTCAATATTTCAATATTTTCAATATTTTCAATATTTTCAAAATTTTCGATATTTTCAATATTTTCAATATTTTCAATATTTTCAATATTTTCAATATTTTCAATATTTTCAATATTTTCAAAATTTTCAACATTTTCAATATTTACATTATTTTCAATATTTTCAATATTTTCAATATTTTCAATATTTTCAATATTTTCAAAATTTTCAATATTTTCAATATTTTCAATATTTTCAATATTTTCAATATTTCAATATTTTCAATATTTTCAAAATTTGCAATATTTTCAATATTTTCAATATTTCCTATATTTGCAATATTTCCAATATTTTCAATATTTCCAATATTTTCAATATTTTCAATATTTTCAATATTTGTCAATATTCTCAATATTTTCTATATTTTCAATGCTTTCAGTATATTCAATAATTTCGAAATTTCAAATATATTTTCAATATTATCAATATTTTCAAATTTCAGTTTCAAAATTTTCCAAATTTTGAAGATTTTCAAAAATTTCATGATTTTCAAAATTTTCAATAAGTTCAAGGCTTTCAAAATTACCAAGATTTTAAAATGTCAGCCGGATGAAGGTAGATCTTTCTACCGGTAAGTATTATTATGTTAATACATTATTGGTAGACAATGTTAGTCAAACGAGTCAAAAGTAAAAAAAATTCGCAATTTTGGTGATAAATGATGGCTTGGCTCCTAATTTGTTGAGTTCACGGATCCATTTGTATAATTTATTATATCTAGAATGTTACTGCCTTTGACAGCCGCACAGCAGAAACAATGAAAACTGTACAGTTGGAAATAATATAAAAAGATCCATATATTGAATTGAAGATATTAGTTGTGATAATGCTTTCCTAGGTTATAAGTATAAAAAATAAACTGCTTTTACACAAATTTCCCGACAAGCGACGTGTGACATTCAAGTCTAGAACCAACTCCAAAGCGCCAGCTTGATACGTCAACTCTTTTTTTCTTTTGAAAAATGGTGTTGCGTCAGAAGAACGTGTCGCAGTTGTAATTTAATTTATCGGAAAGCGCTTCAGTTTTGGCTGAAGCATGTGCGTTTCTAGAGGGGCTCTCTTACTTTCAAAATAGAATCAAGCCCTTCGAGGTCAGACTCATGCATTTTCAATTCACCTACCACCACCATTTCGGTTTTCAACAGAGATGAAGCTATTTCAGTGAAAGTTCGGTGCGCTTCAGAGTTAAAAAAGAACAGCTAAGCTAACGTTGATCAAAACAAAATCTATAAAAATGACGTTTAGGTCTGTGATCATAATTTGAATATCCGCATAAACAAAATAAAGTCAAGGTAAAAGCAGTAACTGACGACAAAACTCACGCAGCTGAGGTGAGACTGTTAGTAACGCAGTTGGGTAAGCAGGAGGGGAGAAATCTTATCCCCCAGCGAGCAATAAACTGAGCAAATAAAAGTGAGTATCTGAGATTATGAGTTATACGAACGAGAATTGTATTACATATCAACGATCTCTGCAAAGCAATATGTACCGTTTTCTTTTAAAAATGGCAAACTTGGGCGTGAAGAGCAACTGGGCAAAGTCCACACGCAACGACTATTAGTTTGTCCTCAATAATTATCTACTCCGCTAGCTGTTTACTGGCAGAACTTGGGAAAACGCAATTCTTGTGTAGTCCCCCGTAACAAAACCTTAGATAAACTCCGTGGAAATTTTATCCGAGAATACCCATGCACCTGGTGCTTTTTTCCTTATCGTTCATATCCCATGATGCGAGGTTAATTGGATTTTGCCAGACAATGTGTTTTTACAGTTATAGCACAAGAACTGATGACCCGGGCTAAGTGAGTGATTTGTATTTGTAATCTGCCTATTTTCAGCTTCTAGGACATAAAAATGCAAAAATATCAACATTGTTCCACTGTCGCTTGCGACAGCAGTATGCGAAGCATAAACGCCAGGGTACCTCGGCTGCTATTAAGAGCTTAAAGAAACGTCCTAACGACAAAGGAGGATGCGACGCCGAAATCAGGCGGGTCTGTCTGGCAAGCATATATTTGGAGAATTTTGAGAATGAAAATTTAGAAAATGCTGGATTTTGAAAATTATGAAGAAGTTGAAAATTGTGAGAACCTTGAAAATTTAGCCAATTTTGGAAAATTTGAGGATTCTAAAGTTTTTGAATAGTCTGATAACTTAAAAAAAATTGAAAGGTTAGAAAATCTTGAATATTCTGAAGATATTTTGAAAATTTTGAAAATTTCGAAAATTTTGAAAATTTTGAAAACTGAAAATTTCGAAAATTTTGAAAAATTGGAAAATTTTGAAAATTTTTAATAGTTAGAAAATTTTGAAAATGTCGAAAATTTTGAAAATTTCGAAAATTTTGACAAGTTGGAAAATTTTGAATTTTGGAAATATTGGAAATTTTGAAAATTCTAAAATTTTTGAAGTCTGATAACTTAAAAAATTTTGAAAGGTTAGAAAATTTTGAATATTCTGAAGATATTTTGAAAATTTTGTAAATTTTGAAGATTTCGAAAATTTTGAAAGTTTCGAAAATTTTGACAAGTTAGAAAATTTTGAGGTTAGAACATTTTTAAAACTTTGGAAATTTTGAAAATTTTGAAAATGTCGAAATTTTGAAAATTTCGAAAATTTTGACAAGTTGGAAAATTTTGAATTTTGGAAATATTGGAAATTTTGAAAATTCAAAAATTTTTGAAAAGTCTGATAACTTGAAAAATTTTGAAAGATCAGAAAATTTTGAATATCCTGAAGATATTTTGAAAATTTTGTAAATTTTGAAGATCACGAAAATTTGGAAAATTTTGAAAACTGAAAATTTCGAAGATTTTGAAGATTTTGAAAATTTGGAAAATGTCGAAAATTTGGAAAATTTCGAAAATTTTTAAAATTTCAACAAGTTAGAAAATCTTGAGGTTAGAACATTTTTAAAACTTTGGAAACTTCGAAAATTTTATAAATTTTGAAAATTTTCAAAATTTAGAAAATCTTGAAAATTTTGAAAATTTCGAATATTTTGCAAATTTTGAAAACTGGAAATTTCGAAAATTTTGAAAATTTCGAAAATTTTGACAAGTTGGAAAATTTTGAATTTTGGAAATATTGGAAATTTTGAAAATTCTAAAATTTTTGTAGTCTGATAACTTGAAAAATTTTGAAAGGTTAGAAAATTTTGAATATTCTGAAGATATTTTGAAAATTTTGTAAATTTTGAAGATTTCGAAAATTTTGAAAGTTTCGAAAATTTTGACAAGTTAGAAAATTTTGAGGTTAGAACATTTTTAAAACTTTGGAAATTTGGAAAATTTTGAATAGTTAGAAAATTTTGAAAATGTCGAAATTTTGAAAATTTCGAAAATTTTTAAAATTTCGAAAATTTTGACAAGTTGGAAAATTTTGAATTTTGGAAATATTGGAAATTTTGAAAATTCTAAAATTTTTGAAAAGTCTGATAACTTAAAAAATTTTGAAAGATCAGAAAATTTTGAATATCCTGAAGATATTTTGAAAATTTTGTAAATTTTGAAGATCACGAAAATTTGGAAAATTTTGAAAACTGAAAATTTCGAAGATTTTGAAAATTTGGAAAATGTCGAAAATTTGGAAAATTTCGAAAATTTTTAAAATTTCAACAAGTTAGAAAATTTTGAGGTTAGAACATTTTTAAAACTTTGGAAACTTCGAAAATTTTATAAATTTTGAAAATTTTCAAAATTTAGAAAATCTTGAAAATTTTGAAAATTTTGAAAATTTAGAATATTTTGCAAATTTTGAAAACTGAAAATTTCGAAAATTTTGAAAATTTAGAAAATTTTGAAAATTTAGAAAATTTTGGATAGTTAGAAAATTTTGAAAATGTCGAAAATTTAGAAAATTTCGAAAATTTTGAAAACTGAAAATTTCGAAAATTTTGAAAATTTCGAAAATTTTGACAAGTTGGAAAATTTTGAATTTTGGAAATATTGGAAATTTTGAAATTTCTAAAATTTTTTAAGTCTGATAACTTAAAAAATTTTGTAAGGTTAGAAAATTTTGAATATTCTGAAGATATTTTGAAAATTTTGTAAATTTTGAAGATCTCGAAAATTTGGAAAATTTTGAAAACAGAAAATTTCGAAAATTTTGAAAATTTTGACAAGTTAGAAAATTTTGAGGTTAGCACATTTTTAAAACTTTGGAAATTTTGAAAATTTTATAAATTTTGTTCTGAAAATTTTTAAAATTTCGCGTTGACGTCTGTTTGCACTTAACTACATGTGCGGTTGCCAGTTACATTTGCAAAGGGTCGCTTAGAGGGTGCGAACAATCCGAGCATGCACCAAACTTGCTGTAATACATTCATCCATTAAAAACGCATCCCTTTCCCTTTGGCTAAAGACATTTCCAATAAATAGATAGAATCTAGTAGCAGTTCAGTGTGCTCGGTATTCATGACCATGTGTTAGTCAAAACAAATAGCTCTATTTTACAGGGACAATATTCCGTTTCGTAGCAAAGCACACTGTCATTGGATAATGTGTTTTTGATAAAACAATTAGGGGACAGCATATCCGTTGCCCGCAAAAACAATGAGCTTTCAGCAGTTAATTTACATTTTACCCTTTATTGCTGGCTGTCGCTCAACACAGTAGCGTAGCAAGCTCTGCAAAAGTCGTTCAAAAAATCCACCGATAATTATTCGAACATTATTGCATGGAGAATCGTGGTGGCCATTTTCAACATTTACTTGCCTAAGGGGTCAGTTCATTCTTCGTTTTTAAATTATTTTGCTGCCAAATGTATTGATCTCCACTAATGATGATGAATTAGTTTCATGTAGGCTTTAAATCAATAAATCTTCAAAACTACTGAACCGAAGTACATTAATTTTATATCATTATAAAGGGAATTGAAAGATCCTTAAAATAAGGTATCACTCGACCCCCCTTTCCGTTTAAGATTTTGGCGGTGGTGTCACCCCCGCTTAGGGGGCTGCACGTGCTAACGTGATTTTTTGCCAAACTTGTGTGCCCCTCGAAAACAAAATCGACGGGTCTGAGCGTTTTTCAAAAAATAAACTGAGCTGCCAGTCTGTTTCGTTTTCGATGCGCCACCCTGTATTTGTCTGTCTTTCAGAAGAACAAATGGTTCATTCATTCATGAACCATTAGATCATTTGCTTTCCTTCTTTTTATCGCTCCTGTCTTTCAATTCTCAGATGGTTCTTCTCAGAGCCACAAGCGATCATGAGATTATCTTCTGTTGTTTTGGATGTGCATTACCTTCTGTACTTTGGAAGAGGTGTGGTGGCCGAAACGTCAGTAAAAAGTGGTTTTAACATTGGTGGTCTCTTGTTACCAGGAAAATATGGAGTCATACGTTGCATTCTGTACAAATTCCTGGCACAAGAGTAAAGAAGCTACTTAGTGCATGTCATTGTAAAAAAGACAATGAATTGTGGATTTATATTCCAAAGAGTTCAATCCTACGGTTATCCGGACCGTTCTCCAATTTGTGAACGTCAGGTATTTCTTGAAAGAGAAAACTTTGTGGAAAAGTACTTATCGTTATTGCCGCACATTTAGAGGATATATAAACCATTGTGATCATATGAATGGTCTCATAAAGGTGATATAACGAGTTTTTCAGCAGACCCTTCCTCCCATTTAGATACAGAAGAGGAGAACAGTAGAAACGGTGATAACTTATACAGATTTATATAGCTACTGGAGTTTATCTTTTGGTTGCTATTCGGTGCGTAACTTATTACTTTTAATAAGAAACTTATGCGCATAGGGTTATGCTGGCGATCTAGATAGCGAAGGAAAACCCATAGAATACAGAATAGACGAACAACGCGAACGCTTCAAAAAATACAAACGGGACGTACAAAAAATAAAAATAAATAAAAGTCAATTCTCGGTATCAGACCATAATCTATTTCATCCAGATTCTGGCGCGATCGAGTAATTGACAACCACACTTTTTCAGTTAAAATACACTGATCAACAGCCAAAAAATATCCTTAATAAAATCAACAAAATATGACTACTTTTAATGTGCTAAAACCGGAATGAAACTTATTTTTTCAATATTAGTTCAAGTTTTAGAGATACGGTAATTATATGTGCTCCTGCTGTGACAGTGTTAATATACTGTAATTCACAAGAATGCACGTGCTACATTTTTATATTCGGCAAGGAAAGATGATGTAATCGGCATGATTGTGTTACGTTATACATACGTGTACATTATATTGTTTTATATTAGCCATTTTTTCCTCATTTGGCTGACAGCGTTCATGCAAGATGTCTCGAAAGTGTGTAAACTCCAGATCAGTTTTGTTACGTGTGTGGCATATCAGCTTTATTTCGGTTGTAAACTAGGCGATCAAGACAAACAGTGGGCTCTAATACATGTGCTTCAAGTCTGAGGATACGTCAAGAGATCCTGATTTTATACCGAGCACGTCATGCCACCAACCGCACAAAATAACACAGTCAGAATTAAATGATCTTGTAAGAGATTTAGAACTTCCAAAATGTAAGGCAGAGTTACTTGGATCAAGACTGCAGCAGTGGAACTTGTTAGAAGACGATGTTTCGGTATGTGTTTTTCGTAAACGCCACAAAGACTTAGAACCATTTTTCAATATGGAGAATAACTTGGTTTTCTGCAGTAACATTAACGGCTTACTGGCGGCTTTAAATATAAACTATAACCCAGAAGAATGGAGATGGTTTATAGACAGTTCAACATTGAGTTTAAAGGCAGTGTTATTGCATATTGGAAATATTTTACCATCTCTTCCTGTAGGGTATGCAGCTCACATAAAAGAATCATATGACAATATGAAGTACCTATTGACATGCATAAAATACGATGAGCACCAATGGCATATTTGTGGCGATTTGAAAGTTGTTGCACTTTTACTTGGGCTGCAGCTAGGCTACACAAAGTTTTGCTGTTTTTTGTGTGAATCGGACAGTCGGGCAAAGGCACTTCATTACACCAGACAAAACTGGCCTGTTCGTCAATTCCTAGAGCCAGGTCAAAAAAATGTACAGCATATGATATTAGTAGATTCGAAAAAAAAATTATTACCACCACTGCATATCAAGTTGGGCCTAATGAAAAACTTTGTCAAGGCATTAGATAGAGATGGGTCAGCTTTTCAATACCTGCGTTAGAAATTTCCAAGACTAAGTGAGGCAAAGGTTAAAGAAGGTATTTTTGTTGGGCCACAGATTCGAAATATCTTGAAAGATACACTGTTTGAAAACACTTTAACAGGTATTGAAAAAACTGCTTGGAATGATTTCTGTCTGGTGGTCACTAATTTCTTGGGAAATAGAAAAGCTGACAACTATAAAACCCTTGTCAAAAATATGCTGTTATCGTATCAAAAGATGGGCTGTAATACTATATGTCTCTTAAGATACATTTCCTACACTCACACCTGGACTTTTTTCCTGACAATTGCGGAGCCGTAAGTGACGAGCACGGCGAACGTTTTCATCATGATATTTCAACAATGGAAAAAAGGTACCAGGGAAAGTGGAATCCTTCCATGCTTGCAGAATACTGTTGGACTCTTGGTAGAGATGCTCCAGAATCGATCCATAAAAGAACAGCAAAAAGACAGCGCATATAGTGATTCTTATAAGTATATGAATCTTGTTACGTTTTTAATATATCCTTAAAAATAAAAAGTTTTTTCTAAACCGCAACTAATTTTTTTATTTCATTGTCATTTTTGGATTCAGCGCCCCAAAATTAACAAAGAAGTGCACTTTTCCCATAAGATACAATTAAAAAACTAAAATTTGTTGTCCAGTGATATTAATAGGGAGCTTACAACATACGAGTCGATAACTACATAATTCCTCGGATCACCTCCATCTCTGATATTTTCCAGCAGCAAAACGTTACTTAGTTACAATTCATCGAGCGCTGCAGCTACCGGCTTCAGCTGGCAGTGTAATTGCGAACATTCTTGTTTCCGCATTGATGTCTCGTAAAGTTGTAACAATAAAGTTGCTGGAGAAGTTCCACACCGATGGGATATCCGCTTACACTCCTTTTATAAAACTAACACTGGAGGAACCGAACGTAATACGACAACAGCGTCACGTTGAACAATCGCTGCTGCCTGCTAGGAATTTCTCATCTCAAGAGGAAATGGCGACACGGTTTCTTTAGGAAATTAGATATCGCCATTTTGCTTCTCAAGCTACTTAGTTATTAGACCAGTTGACAGGTATCAAATTTCATTTAAATTGCACACAGAAGAAGTAATTACATAACTTATCGTAGGTAATTTTGTAATCAACGTTATGTAAAAGATATTTTACGCAATATACCAAGATAAGGATCCTATGTATGGAGATCTATACACGATAATAACAATACTCGATGGCAGGTATTGACAAGTCAAGCATTTGTTTGCAACGCCTACTTGAAAAAGGTAAAAAAATCAGAAAGAACACAATTTGCTTCATAACCAAGAGAATAAATGTAACATGTGATACATCATCGAATTGGGATAAAAACATGCTAATAGATATGTGGTGTACTTTTTTTGGACCATATAAAATAAAGTTGATGAAGGCCTCTAAAAAAAAAGTCGGACACAAAATTTAGAAACATCATATAGTTCCTAACAAGTTCCAATGATAAAAGTCCTTGGATACTATTTAAAATAAAGTTAAAAAAAATAAAAACGATTTGGCCAAATTTTAGTATTTTTCAAATACCTCAGTAAATACGCCCATACGAACGCTGCTTCTCCCTAATTCAACTTAAATCTCCTACAGGTGTTGAGATCCCTATTGTTGTGCTCCATATGTTGTTTACATAATATGTTCCAATGAGTTCAGAATTCGTTATGTATCAAAATACATACAACAGGTGATGGGATCACAAACCACGAATCATGGTAAAACATCTTAGAAAAGCTACCGTCCTATCAGTCTTGTACCTATAGCTGCGAAAATAGCCGAAAAGATCGTTCAAGAACAACTTATGACATTTGCGTTCAAGAACAACCTGCTGCCCAGCAACCAACTTGGTTTTATTCCTGGTAGATCAATTTTCACCAACATGAGACACTGCATCGGCAATTGGACCAGAGCTTTCGATCGAGTTCCGCATAAAAGGCTCCTGCACAAGCTTGAACATCTCGGAATCAGGGGAAATTTGTTGTAATGGATTGAAGCTTTTTTGTTAGATAGATCTTTCTCCGTCCGTGTTGGAGACGCCTATTCTTCTAGCCATCGTGTTACTAGTGGAGTTCCACAAGGATCTGTGCTAGGGCGAATACTTTTTCTTCTTTATAGAAGAGACCTTCCCACATACTGAAGTCTATAACACTGCCATAAACTCATCTGTGCTTCAAGAAGAGCTCAAACTGATCAAAAAGTGGTCAGAACTTTGGCTCCTGCCTTTAAATCTCTCGAAATGCTACGTTCTCCACCTGGGAAAGAATAATCCTAACTTAACATATAAGATTGGCAAACATACCTTAGAGACTGTTTTTCTTCACACTGATCTTGGTCTGACAGTTAATGACCGGATCACCTGGTCGGAGCACATTCAGAACATAACCTCTAAGCAAAGCGGTTGCTATATATGATGGAAAGATCATTTAGCGGTTGCACCATTAGTACCTCCTCCTTCTTGTTCACAACCTTCGTACGACCCCCTACTGGAGTTCGCTGCTCCGGTGTGGGATTCAAACCTTGTTCGCGATAGCAGCTTATTAGAGGCCGCTCAGCGTCGTGCTACACGATGCCTTATGGCACACGTAAGCCAAGTTATGAATACCGCCTCGAGTTATATAACCTGCCTGCTTTTGCTGATAGAAGAATGCGAGGAGATCTCATCATCACCTTCAGAGCACTGTATAATTTGTTTCATGTGGACATGTCGCATCTGTTTCGTCTGGCAACGAACAATCTCAGAGGCCATAACTTCAAATTGCAGATGAAGCTTTTAGAACCTCTACTCGTCAGCGCTTTATCTCAAACCGTGTCTTCGATGCATGGAACTGCCTTCCATCGTACGTAGTGAACTCGGCATCCGTCAACAGTTTCAACAAACAAATATGATACACACCGCAGTGCTTAACACATTGTTCCCATTCTGTATTTGTCTACTTCAGAAGTGCTAAGATTGTCAAATTCTTAAATTTGTTTTGTCTGTGCACTATTATCTACTATGTGTCTGAGTTTATAATACTTGTACTCAACTCAAATTTTTTTGCTTAATAATAATAAAAATAATAATATTATTCAGTTTTAACTTAATATGTGTATAATAGTTTGGTATTGAAGTGACCAAAGGGAAGCATTAGGTTCCTATGATATCATAGAAATAGCTTTCTCATTCTTGCAAAAATAATCGTTTTTGTAGCAAATATACATACATAACTGTATTACCACATTATTATGTTAATTTACGTTGTTAGTATTATGAAAAACAAAAAAAACCATGACACTTATTATGAAAATGATCGAGGAAATACAATTTTTTTTGGCAAAGCAGGAAAATTACTGTGTGTAACTCGGTTGTGGTTAGTGACATAACTGGTGTCTGAGGGGATCCCAAAATTTGTCCTAAGAATTCATCCAATTAAAGCTCCAAGAAGGGCAAATAACTAGCATACGTACTGCAACCGCAAAATAGAATTTTAAGTAACTTGTCTTACGTCTTGCGACGAATCTGTGTCACTTCTATTTCTCATCGGTCTGTCTATCGGACCGTCTGCGTGTTGACGTTATTTTGCTGTCATTATCTCTGTCACCGCTGCACCGATTTGGATAAAACTTGGGGTACAGCATTCTGTATGGTCATAGTAGGTAAATGTTTGTATGCTTAAAACCTTGAGGTCAGAACGTAGTCAAAGTCAATACTATGCTCAAAAATGTGAATTCATTGGCAAAGCTTGCTTGACTTTTAAAAGATACAATACATTTGTGTGTCGAAGATTATGAATTTGTATGTATGTGAAATTTGAAAAGGCGTAATGTGAAAGCCTGGGTTATGCCGAGCCAATTTATTGACAGGATTTTTTTCGAGAACACTTTCTTAAACGTTGAAAAATTCAGCGGAAGGTTGGCCTATCGGTCGCATATGCCGTACGCCACGAGGTTATTTATGAATGCTGCATCTTTGGTAGTCGATCTGGGCAGGCAAGCTCGTTATTTGATTTCTCGACCTTTATTCATTGGTGGAATTACAGAACATACGTCTTTTTCATGTCATTGCGCTACTTGGAAAATTATACTAGAAGTTGTTTCGAAGAAATACAGTCGATCAACTTGTCGCCATTTTTCAGACTTAGATATGGGGTGATTTACATGAAATGCACTAAAACTCTTGCATAGAATCTAAAAATTGAATAATTTAGCAGATTTAGAAGGTTGCAATTTTGGAAATTTTAGGAACGTTTCAGCTGAATCCTAGCGTAGTATTGGATGTTTGCACCTTTCTAGCGTCAACTCTTCGATCGCAACAGATCTACATGGACCACCCTGTGGAATCTGTCTGCCTGATCTGGGATTTTGAAGCAAAAACGATTCCCATACACGAGAGTGACAGAAAAAATGGATTTCATTCAGCATGACAAACAGCCACCCTTGTTTATACGAAATCCCCCTGTGGAACATATTAATGTTCCAACAAAAAATCGTTTAACGTTTGGCAGCAAAATTGAAACGCTCGTGATTAACGATGCACTACCACCGAAACGAAAGCCGTGATTTATTAGAAAGGCAAAATACACTGTAAATTCCGGGGAGTTGTCCTACTTCCATTACACACTTACCCAAATTCCTCGTTCCCCATAAACCCAGTTGATCGCCTTCTGTACAGCGAACTGTTTGCTGAGGAACATTCTCGAGCTGCGCTCCCGATAAGTTTCTAGAATGAATCGCTAAGGAAAATCGGCTAGTAGTTGTGGAAGCAAGAGATAAGATCAAATTGTCTCCACGAATTGAAATTTATGTTTACAACTTTCGCATGGAATGTATCGGATTACTTTAGTTTTTGAACTGATGGAAGAATGATTTGTACAGCTACGTACTTTGAAAGAGGCTACTGATGTACTAGAAACTTCAGTGAACTCGTTTATTTCCACACCAGGGGTTTCGTTTAATCTGCAATGTTAGGCACAAAACACTTTCTACCCTACCAGGCGAGTGAAACTATGTGTTTGAAACTTAATAACAATATCTGAAATGGCTTACAAAACATACAAGTGAGTCTGTGGGATAGAGAAAGTGAGCAGTAGAGTATTATGTCCACACCATCCTCTTGTCAATACAAGTTTTAATATCCTGAATCAGCCTCCAAAGCAATGCATCATTTTGTCGTCTCTAGCTTCGGCGCTCTTTTATGGAATGCACATTTGCCTTCAGCCAGCTAATCAATTGGCGGGATACCCGCCACCACTAGTAACCTGACGACAATGTTCAGTAAGCCCAAACCCTGTGCAGCACCAGCTTTCTCTGCTTGCTAAACACTTGCTATATATGTAGTGTATATTTCTTTTTTATCAGGACCTTTCAGATCTTTTTATTATTAATACCGTGTCATACTGAGAACATATTTTTCCTGGTGACGCCAAGCTCTGTGCATGGCGTGGGCGTGAAAGAAAGTTTTGCGACTCTTCGGTTATAGAAAAATTGTAAACACTCAAAATATACTTTTTGAAGTCAATAGCAAAACATTTCGAAAAATAACCCGTTAAAAGCGGCTTTGATCTGACTGTATAACTTGTGCTTTCTTTCCAAACAAAATGCCTTCTGTAGCTTCGACAAAGTGAAAAGTGTAGTTTCCTCTGCAAAAATTTTGCTCTCATCAGCAAAATCCGCGGTTGGAAATTTATTCACCGCAGAGACGTTCCACACGTATAAGCTGCGACCCTCTGCCTCAAAAGTAGCTTGAATGGTAACGAGTTCATGCTTAGTCGTGTGCGGAACGTATTTTATATATTTTTCAATTCAAAGCTGACGACAATTTGGCCATATAAAATTCGAGAATTCTGCAACGTTGGAATAATCTTGAAGCACATAATACTTCAATTCGATGGTTAGTGGTTAAATAGGAGCCCCTTCCCACTTCAGTTGGCCCAACTATTGAAATCTTAGTTTTTTCCTTATCAAACACAAATAACAAAAATGTAGCAGGGTTTAAAATATCAACAATGAATATTTTGATAATATATGGTAGAAAACACCAACTTTATCACTCCCTAATCAAATTTGCAGCATAAAAATAACACATGTTGCAATTACAGCATATCAACCTGTTTCCATTTCAATGCAAAATAAGTCTATAACGCATAGGTGGCTGTGAAAAATAAAATAAATGACAATTGTTTTTATTAATCACAGCTGTCAGAATACATTTAAAATAGTTTTGGGTAGTTAAGGTTTTCAAAATGGGTAGAGGAAAGGTTATTAGTGAGAAAATTCGGTTACTGATAATTAAATTTCTCAATTATGGGAAATCAAACTCAGAAATTGCAACTTTGTTAGACTTGGTACAGTGTGAGAAATATTGTTAGAAGATATAACATAACCGGTTCAGTTAATATTAAGCCACGATATGTGAAAAAAAGTAATATCACAATTGCCAACCGAAGAGCATTAAGAAGAATAATCGTGAAAAAGGGGCGTGCCAATTATTTAAAATTGTGGAGTGACGCTGTTGGAGAGAGAATTTCGAGGTCCACAACTCATAGAGAGGCTCACAAACTGGGATTTAGCACTTGCAAGGTAAGTTTTCTTATAAAAAAAGTGAAGTAAAAACCCTAAAGTTGCACAACGTGTTTATAGGCCAAAGAAAATCCACTATTAACTCCACTGCAAAAGATCAAAATCAGCTTAGATGGGCTAAAGAACATAGACAATGGACACCTCAACAATGGTGTGCAATACAATGGAGTGATGCGGCCCGATTCGAAGTTTGTGTTGGTGTCAGTCGCAGTAGAGTTATACGCAAAAAAAATTAAGCATTCCATGTTGACTGTCTGAAGAGAAAAGTGAAATTTCCAGCATCCATTATGGTCTGGGGCAGTATGTCATCAAAAGGAATAGGAAAACTTCATTTTATTGATGGAAATGTAGATACAAATAAACATTTGGCGATTTTAGAAGAAAAGATGTTTGACATCCGGCCAAGATTTTGTGTTTCAGCAAGATGGTGCAGCGTGCCATACCTCAAAAAAGGCTATAAAATGGATGGAAGAGAATAATGTACCACTTTTAAAATGGGTTTCTAGCAGTCCAGATCTATTACCTATTGAATCTTTGTGGCACGAGGTGAAAAAGGTTCTACGACAACATCCTGCTCGTACAGTCACCGAACTGAGACAAAAGGAATAGGAAAACTTCATTTTATTGATGGAAATGTAGATACAAATAAACATTTGGCGATTTTAGAAGAAAAGATGTTTGACATCCGGCCAAGATTTTGTGTTTCAGCAAGATGGTGCAGCGTGCCATACCTCAAAAAAGGCTATAAAATGGATGGAAGAAAATAATGTACCACTTTTGAAATGGGTTTCTAGCAGTCCAGATCTATTACCTATTGAAACTTTGTGGCACGAGATGAAAAAGGTTCTACGACAACATCCTGCTCGTACAATCATCGAACTGAGACAAAAGCTTCAAGAAATATGGGATTGTTTTACACCAATTTTTTGCCAAAACTTGGTTAACACTATGCCCCAAAGAATTTCAGCCGTAATAAAAAACAAAGGTGATGTTACCTAATGGTAATCTTTCAATTGTTGCTTTGTTAACTTCTAGCATTTATTCGCACATTATTTATTTGTTCAGATGTTCTATTAGTTATAGGTTTAAGTTCAAATATGTATTTTTTACGACTAGAGTGTATCTAAAACGTTTTTTAGACAATAAATTGTTTTAGAAGTAAATAGTTTCGTCATGTTTAGTTTATAAAGGCATATTTTGGTACAAATCTTGAAGTGGGCCAACTGAAGTGGGAAGGGGCTCGTAGTAAGTAAGAACTTTGCGGAATGCTATCTTTTTTGAAATATCTTGGTTTCAAAAGTTCGCAAAATACTCAAAACATATAATGATGTTTGGTCTAACAATCCTCTAAACTTTGACAGTTTTCAAAGTCAACGATTTGTTCAAAATTCCCAAGAGTTTTATATTTTCAAAATTCAAGAAGCCCCCAAAATTTTACAGTCCCAAGATTTGCGGAAATTCAAAAGGTTTTTTGAGGCTCATTAAATTATTGGTATGTCCAATTTTTAAACATCTTTAAAATGTTCAGTTTTTCCAAAAGTTTCAAAACCTTCAAATTTTACACTTATTCATAGTCTAATATTTTTCAAATTTTCTATAACTACATACAATTTTTCGATATACTCAAAATTTTAGGAATAACAAAAAGCTCTGAATTTTGAAATTTATGACATTTCCAACATATTTCCGTTTACAGATTTTTCCAGACATTCTAAATTTTTAGAATGTTCTAAACTTTAACAATTTTCCAAACGTCCAAAAAATCAAGATTTCCAGAATTTTTAAAATTTTTAAATTTTGGTTTCCGAATACCTAAAACATCAAGACATACATTTTGCAAAATCTACAAAGTACTCAGAATTTCAAAACATTCAAAATTTGTAATATTTTTAAAATGTTCAAATACTTCGGTCTTGTCGGACTTTTTATATTAAAAACGTTCAAATTTTAACAATACTTAGCAAAGTTTTCGGAATTGTTGAAGTTTTCAAAATGTATGAAGTTGTGATAATATTCAAATTGTTCAGGATCCTATACTTTTGAAATCCAACATTCTAAAAGTTCAGAAGCTTAAATAAGATTAAAATATGAGAAACTATCGATATTTTCAAAATATGTTACGAATCCGTTTATAGTTCTTTGTGTACCTAAACGCATCTATTAAGACTAGCAACTTTTGTAAATTAAAATAAAATAATTATATGAAAACAACTATAAAATACTTGAAATAGCAAAATGTGCCACATATTACATTTTTTAAAGGTATCAGAGATCACAAAGTTATTACGTCCTTTATTTGACGTATAACTTAAAAGTGAAATGGGAATGAAGATGAGTTTTACATTTCACATTCGTAGAATGATATAGTAGCTCAATAGACAAACACAATATCTTAGCTGACACTCGACTTTTACTTCCAATAAATAAATGATAATGTAATTTAAGAGTGAACTTCCAACCAGTGTAACACTTTCCTAATTCCATGACTTTTTGATATTTTGATCAGTATTTGCGTAACCCGCATAGTACTCGAGAACTTGAGTGCCACAGTCTTTAACTTTCACTTTCTTTCATATTTAGTAACGAACTACCGGAATGTTCAAACAGCTTTGTTCTTAACGACCACCATAAAGAAATGTAAACAAAGTGCTCCTAGCGCCTCGATTGGTAACTAATGTATATATCTTACGATCCGACCAAACATGGGTGACCATCCCATGAAGAAGCCCAGCATTTAGTTGACCATATCGTTGAACGATTTACCATCATTGATCTGGTGAACGCACATCATGATCTGGCCAATCTTTATCACGTATACTAATTTGTGACGATTTCTAACATGTTGACTAGACTACGCCATTCCGCAATATTTGACTGTCTCGACTGGCCATCTGGACGGATGTTTATTCCCCTATCGACGCGTCGAGAAATGTTCCAGCGTTTTCCAGATCAAGTCGTGAATATCGAATCCTGACCTGATCGGTTGTAGACAGCGCCGCAAGCGCTCACACACTGTCGCCGCTCAAGGTCTCAACTATAAGAGGGCGTTACTATAGGTTTCGTGAAGAGCTCGGTCTTTTCATATATGGTCAAATTTACGATATGGCGACGACGATTACATGGCTGTTCCAGAGATTCATCCTGATTGGACATACAAAGTAACTGTCGCCGAAAGGGATGCATAAGGTATATTTGAATCATAAAAATTAAATGACGGATTAAAAAGGTTGATGATACTGAACATAAAAGGTGGAGGTGTTAAGCTCTCGTGACGGCACTAAATTGACTTTTATAGAGAAAGTGTAATTTCCTGTGAGATGGGAATATTGTTAGATTCATAACGTCAACGTAGAGTTGCGTACTATGTAACCGCTACAAAGGGCTCTAATTCCTAGGTACCGCAAAGTGGGATGACAATAATATCCGGAGATTTGTCTCCCGTTTCTTTGTCTCTTTATATCCGTTAGGCAACTGTGCAGGTTCCAGGTAAGCACACTTTCGAATTCGTTCTGTTCGAGCAGAGAATTACAAGCGCTTGCGCAACGCTACCCACCATGATGAAATGCTACAAGCGTCACCGTGGTGGCGTGTGTAGCGAATGACTGAGTATGCTGTATTTCTGGAGAATCTCACATCTAGGGCAGGAAAGATTGACAGGGTAACACCATCGAGCTTGTTTGACTGAGAGCGCCTATAAAAGCTTTCTCCTCTCCAGAAAAAGTATGATACGGTACAGTGGGCAAAGGATATTGAACTCCCTGTATGAGAGACAAACACAAAGTGCTAGCGCCAGCGGCAAAATAGCGACGCCTCAATTCCCGTTTGCTCAATAAAATATACAAAATCTGACGGTAGCGACAGCTGTTCATAATAAAGGCATTCCTCAGTTGGCAGTTTCATGACGAAATGCTCCTACAGGAATTACGGCGACCGTCGGAAATTCGGAGGGAAACAACATTTTATTGTTTTGAATCCCATAATGATGCAAAGCATGAGACCTGCGCTTTATTAACAGCTGTCTACAATGTTTCGGCGTTTTGAGAACATATGGATTATTCCAGTCAAAATAAAATGGCGCTATATGTATCGGTGTTAAGTCTTTAATAATTACAGAAGAACTGGTGTCGATTAGATTGACTTTATGCTTCTCATGCAACTCTGGATGATTAGACTTTGAAGACAGCTTGTATAGAATCTGCGTGAACCTTCTCGTACCTTTACTTTTGACGCTGCGGGCTGAGTTAGGATCGGACCCTCTACAGGTAAAGGATATCGCGAGTCCTGGGTAGCTGCTGTTACTAGAATCGCTGACGTAAGTATGCGAAAAACGTTGACATTATGTCTAACAGGCGTCACACATTTTCGAATAGTTAATACGATATATAACAGTAAGATGAATAGTTTTCATAGCTCCGCTGCAACTGCAACGATTTCCAAAATTCACAAAGCTTCTTCATCCATGTAACGTAGTAACGTTGTGTGTAAATTTCATCAAAGTACGAGCAGTACTTTCCAAGCTATAGAAGGGATAAGAATTAGTTGACTGACAGGTAGATAGACAATTTTAAAGAAAATTGAGAAGTTTGAAAATGTGGAACCGCTTGTAAATTTTGATTATTATGAAAACAAAGAAAATTTTCGAAATTATGAAGTTCCGAAATTTTTCATGTCCTGACAATTTTGAAAATGCTTGCAATCATAGAAACTTTGAGTAATTTTGGTCGCTTCAGACATTTTTTAACGTTATGCAAATTTCTGAAACAATAAAAATTTGAAAACCTTTAATATCCTGGAAATTATGAAATTTTCATTCTCAAGATTTAGAGGAAAATTTTGATCTTTAGGAAAGCGTGTCAAATTTTCGAACTTTTAAAGTTCCAAATATTTCGAAGATTTCAAAATTTTGAACTTATCGAAGGTTTTTAATGGTGTTTTAAGTATGTTTGCAGCCATAGAAGCTTTTCAAAATTTTTGACACCTTGGTAAATTATGAAAGTTCTGAAGATTGGAAATTTTAAATATTTCTCTTAAAATCTTACAAATTATAAAAAATCTCGACATTATGTAAAATTTCTGATACTTCATATAATTTCAGAAATTTTGTAATTGAGAATTTACAAGGTAAAATTGAAAAATGTTGTGATATAGCAGAGTTTGTGAATTTTGTTTATTATGAAAACATTGTAAATGTTACAATTTGAAAGTTCGACAATTTACTCTTGTGATTCTCGATGGGCTAATTTTTCAACCCGGTCTTCAGCTTATTCTGTGAACAACAAAGGTAAACTGGTCTTGTTCCGCAACTTCTTAAGGGAAATGTAGACACAATTTTGGCACTTTATGATTTATTAATGCCTTAATTACGTCGTCCGTGATACCCTCAAAGATACAAGACAAACGCATAATCGGAGCTAAGGAAGACGCAAAGGGTATAATATAAAGGTACCTCTGGTTCCTCCTTTTAAGGGTAGATAGATGTACGAATGTACTCAATTAGTCAACATCGCAGACTTGCTTTTTTGTCATTTTTTCTTTGATATGCAGCCTACAGAACGTTTTTAGGAAAATTTCGGGCCAGATTCAGTAAGCAAAAATATGAAAAACTGTTAATTTAATCTTGGTTTCGAAAATTCCTCGTTTCCATAACACTTGATGTTTGAGCTCTGAGCTTGTGCGACACTAGTTTTGCCAAAAACTAGTATCATTTTCTCCAAACTTGCTTGGGATCTTTCGTTATTGAAAAAATGACTGATCGGTTACTATTTTGACTTCACTCGCCAACTGCTAAAGAATTATTGTAATTGCATTTTTTTTCGAAAATAAGATGTTTTGAGATGCGTTAATATTTCAACCCGGTCTTCAGTTCATTCTGGGAACATCAGAGGTAAACTGGCCTTCACTATGCCTCAACATCGAACTGCCTTATTCTGTAGACCCTTTGTCTGTAATGCTATTACAGCATACAATTTGCTGCCAGAAGAGCTTATGTTATTGAACGTTAATAAATTTACGTATAAATTAAAAAGCAGATACTCGATGGATAGTAAACATTATGACAGTATTTCACCATTCATCTTCCACTCCTCCTTATATTCTACTGTTTTTCAGTTATGGATGTGCAAATTTTCACAATATTCAGCGATATTTTCGGCGTTATCAAGGTTTTCCAAAATTTACGAAGTTGTCACAATATTCAAAATTTTCAGAATCTTATGCTCTCGGAACACAGCATTCTAAAAGTTCAGAAGCTTAAATAATATCAAAATATTAGAAGCTTTCGATATTTTCAAAATATGCTACAAACTCGTTTGTAATTCTTTAAGTACATAAACGTTTCTATTAAAACTAGTAACTCTGCGAAATTAAATCAAAAAAACGTTATGCGAATTTCGAAAAGATTCTGGAAATTATGAAATTTTCATTTTCAAAATTTAGAGGAATACGTATAATGAATGTTTTGATTCTTATGAAAGCATGTAGAATTTCCGAACTTTTAAAGTTCCTAGAATTTCGAAGATTCCAAAATTTTAATCCTATGGAAAGTTTATAATGAAGTTTTAAGAATGTTTGCAACCATAGAATTGTTTCAAAATTTTGGTACCCCTTGGTAGATTATGAAAGTTCTGAAGATTGCAAATTTCAAATATTCCCCTTAAAATCTTGCAAATTATAAAAAATCTCAACATTATGCAAAATTTCTGATACTAATCATAATTTCAAAAATTTTGTAATTGAGAATTTACAAGGAAATTGAAAAATGTTGTGATATAGGAGAGTTTGTGAATTTTGTTTATTATGAAAACATTGTAAGTGTTACAATTTGAAAGTTCGACAATTTACTCTTCTGATTCTCTATAATTTTTCAACCCGGCCTCCAGCTCATTCTAAGAAGGCAAATTGGCCTTCAGTGCCTCAACATCCAACTGCCTGATTCTGTAGATAAATTAGAAAAAACAGTTACCTGATGGACAGTAAACGTTATGACACTATTTCACCATCTATTTTCCACTCCTCCTTATATTTTACTTTTTTCAGTTATATTAGGGCTATTTTTTTGTGTAAAATTTATCCACTGTCTTGAACTTAGCTTATTAATCGTTTATCATATACATATGTATGTACCAGCTTTCAGGAAAAAATATTACTAAATTTTTTTTAGTTTTTCGAGTATCAACTCGCCACCAGTCTACTTGATTTTTCTATGTATTTGTTACTTAACTGAAGAGATTTTGTGGTTTTGAAGTTGTTTTTCTGATAACCACAGGACAAGTTTGCCTAGAAGCGTTGGAGACTTTTGTGGTATCAAGGACAGCGTCATAACATCCTGGAACGATCGTACAATCTGAGTCCACAGTTACTTAAGCCACGATGACCACCATTTACTTCTAATATCACAATCTGTGCTGCCTTTGGAAATCCCGCTGTTTCGATACTTAAATTGGTAGCAGTAAGTCGTTTTTCTCTTGTGTTGTTTTTGTATCGATACGTTCAAATTCATCAGCCGCGGTAAAGTCACGTGATTGTTCGAAAGCGACCATACATTAGAGTTATTTCTACCCCAACATTCTCGACGCTTTGACAATACCCTATTGTTCTTGTTGATGGGCAAACACTGAAACACGGGAGAACCCTCGCTGCTTTTAGGGAACATTAGTACTTCCCTAAATCCCACAACTTCCAAGGAAAACGTTTGCTGCAAAGCCCTAATCCCTTTCTGAGTAAATTTATCATCGTTAGGCAAACGGCCCAATATTGTTTTGCACTACTGACTAATCCGATTACAAAGATATGTCATATTGTATACGAGAAATATACCGGTAACCGTGAACGCTGCATATGGTGCACTATGGGACAAAACGCGAATCTAGCTATTCAAAAATCGAGAAGGGAGCTTTTTCTCATGTAAGTAGAGGTACACAGAATCCAAAGAAATCAGACCAGAGGTTTTAACTCAATAAGTGCATCTTGCAGCATCTGAGTAAGCAGAGATCGCTTTAACACTAATTTTGATAAAAGTCTCGAGTCAAGCTCAGGAGTCTTTGTCGTGGTTCCTTTCCGTTTTGATTCAACACTTTCCAAATTGAAATTTTTGAGTGAGATATGTACTCGTACATAGTCTTCTTAAATTTCCTATTTAGCCTAGTTGCATAGTGTTGCTTTATGGACTATCATTTACACGGAAGCTAACGGAACTTAAAATTGTAATTGCTTTGCGTTCTCGTGACCTTTCTAGAAGTTCCTTAAAAAATAATTTCCCCTAAAAGCTTGATAGAATTATAAACTTTTACAAGGATTACAGTTAGAACAGTTAGAAAATTCCCATCTTCTTTGAAGGGAAAAATTCGTGTTTACTCTATCTTCGAGAGTAAAACCATTATTTTGGAAGAATTTGCTGGTTAGATTGGAGACGCACGTGAAAAGTCGTCTTAATTTATCAGCTCCTCGAGTTGATTTGTGACTGTGTCTGACCGAATCCGAATTGAAAATAAAGAACTTAGGACATCTACTGTCGATGGACGATCAACCAAGTTTTCTGAACGCAGGACGTCTGAAAAAGGAGCGGAGACCAGTCTCTCTTGAATGAATGGTCTTTTGAGAGATCGAATCCATCCGATTCGGAATCGGAATCTAAATTATCAAAATCGAAACTGTCGGAGTCGGAATCGAAGCCACCCTAGCCGGAAGCGAAATTATCGGTATCGGAGCCACCGCAATCGGATCCAAATTATCAGAATTGGAATTGAAATTATCGAAATTAAAACCACCGAAATCAGAATAGAACCTACTGGAATCGGAACAGCCGGAATCAGAACCATCAGAACCGTAACCGCCAGAATCGGAATCGAAATTTTCGGGATAGGAACCAGCGAAATGAAATCCATCGGAGTCGGAATCTAAATTATAGGAATCGGGATCGAATCCATCGGAGTCGTGATCGAAATCATGGTACGGAATCATCGTAATCAAATCCAAATTATAAGAATTGGAACTTCCGGAGTCACAATCGATATCATCGAAATGAAAACCGCCGGCATCGAATCCATCGTAACCGTCATCGAAATCATCGGAACGAAACCATCGGTACCGAATCCATTATAATCGGAATTAGAATTGTCGAAATTGAAACCACCGGAATCGGAATAGGAATTACTGGAATCAGAACAGCCGGAATCAGAACCGTCAGAACCGGAACCGACAGAATCGAAATAGGAATTGTCGGGATCAAAACCACCGAAATAGAATCCATCGGAGTCGGAATCGAAACTATCGGAATTGAAACCACCTGAATCGGAAACGAAATAACTGGAATCATCATCGCCAGAATCGGAACCGCCAGTATCGAAATCATCGGGATCGAATTTATCAGAATCGGAAGTGAAATTGTCGGAATTGAAACCTCTGGAATCAGAATAGAAATTACTGGATTCGGAACCGAGTCGGAATCAAAACCATCAGAGTCGGAACCGAAACCATCAGAACCGGAATCGAAATATTCGGAATCGAATCCATCAGAATCGGAATTTAAATTGTCGGAATCAAAACCGCCAGAATCAGAATAGAAATTACTGGAATCCGAACCGCCGGAATCAGAACCGTCAGAACCGGAATTATCGGAATCGAGATTCTCGGGATCGAAACCACCGAAATCGAATCTATCGTGTAGTCGGAATTGAAACCACCGGAATCGGAATCGAAACAACTGGAATCAGAACCGCCAGAATCGAAGCCGCCAGAATCGAAACCTCCAGAATCGAAATCATCGGGATCGAATATAGCTGAATCGGAATTGAACCCACCGGAATCAGAATAGAACCTACTGAAATCGGAACCGCCGGAATCAGAAGCCTTCAGAACCGGAACCGAGTCGGAATCGAAACCATCGGAGTCGGAATCAAAACCATCAGAATTGGAATCGAAACAGTCGGAATCCGAATTGCCAGAATCGGAGGTGCAGGAGTAGGAGTCGAAATAATCGGAATGGAAACCATCGGAGTCGAATCCATCAGAATCGGAATTGAAATTGTCGGAATTAAAACCGCCGGAATCAGAATAGAAATTACTGGAATCCGAACCGCCGGAATCAGAACCGTCAGAACCGGAATTATCGGAATCGAGATTCTCGGGATCGAAACCACCGAAATCGAATCTATCGTGTAGTCGGAATTGAAACCACGGGGGTCGGAATCGAAACAACTGGAATCAGAACCGCCAGAATGGAAGCCGCCAGAATCGGAACCTCCAGAATCGAAATCATCGGGATCGAATCTACCTCAATCGGAATTGAATCCACCGGAATCAGAATAGAACCTACTGAAATCGGAACCGCCGGAATCAGAACCCTTCAGAACCGGAACCGAGTCGGAATCGAAACCATCGGAGTCGGAATCGGAACCATCAGAATTGGAATCGAAACAGTCGGAATCCGAATTGTCAGAATCGGAGGTGCAGGAGTAGGAATCGAAATAATCGGAATGGAAACCATCGGAATCGAATCCATCAGAATCGGAATTGAAATTGTCAGAATTGAAACCGCCTGAATCAGAATAGAAATTACTGGAATCTGAACCGCCGGAATCAGAACCGCCAGAACCGGAATTATCGGAATCGAGATTCTCGAGATCGAAACCACCGAAATCGAATCTATCGTGTAGTCGGAATCGAAACCATCGGAATTGAAACCACCGGAATCGGAATCGAAACAACTGGAATCAGAACCGCCAGAATCGAAGTCGCCAGAATCGGAAGCGCCAGAATCGAAATCATCGGGATCGAATCTATCGGAATCGGAATTGAACCCACCGGAATCAGAATAGAAACTCCTGGGATCGAAACCGCCGGAATCAGAAACCTTCAGAACCGGAACCGAGACGGAATCGAAACCATCGGAGTCGGAATCGAAACCATCAGAGTTGGAATCGAAACAGTCGGAATCCGAATTGTCAGAATCGGAGGTGCAGGAGTAGGAGTCGAAATAATCGGAATGGAAACCATCGGAATCGAATCCATCAGAATCGGAATTGAAATTGTCATAATTGAAACCACCTGAATCAGAATAGAAATTACTGGAATCTGAACCGCCGGAATCAGAACCGTCAGAACCGGAATTATCGGAATCGAGATTCTCGGGATCGAAAGTACCGAAATCGAATCTATCGTGTAGTCGGAAGCGAAACCATCGGAATTGAAACCACCGGAATCGGAATCGAAACAAATGGAATCAGAACCGCCAGAATCGAAGCCGCCAGAATCGGAACCGCCAGAATCGAAATCATCGGGATCGAATCTATCAGAATCGGAATTGAACCCACCGGAATCAGAATAGAAACTACTGGAATCGGAACCGCCGGAATCAGAACCCTTCAGAGCCGGAACCAAGTCGGAAGCGAAACCATTGAAGTCGGGATCGAAACCATCACAATCGGAATTGAAACAATCGGAATACGAATTATCAGAATCGGAGGTGCATGTGTAGGAATCGAAATATTCGGAATCGAATCCTTCAGAATCGGAATTCAAATTGTCGGAATTAAAACCGCCGGAATCAGAATAGAAATTACTGGAATCCGAACTGCCGGAATCAGAACCGCCAGAACCGGAATTATCGGAATCGAGATTCCCGGGATCGAAACCACCGAAATCGAACCTATCGTGTAGTCGGAATCGAAACCATCGGAATTGAAACCACTGGAATCGGAATCGAAACAACTGGAATCAGAACCGCCAGAATCCAAGCCGCCATAATCGGAACCGCCAGAATCGAAATCATCGTTATCGAATGTATCAGAATCGGAATTGAACCCACCGGAATCAGAGTAGAAACTACTGGAATCGAAACCGCCGGAATCAGAAACCTTCAGAACCGGAACCGAGACGGAATCGAAACCATCGGAGTCGGAATCGAAACCATCAGAATCGGAATCGAAACAGTCGGAATCCGACTTACCAGAATCGGAGGTGTAGGAGTAGGAATCGAAATCATCGGAATAGAAACCGTCGTAATCGAATCCATCAGAATCGGAATTGAAATGGTCGGAATTGAAACCGCCGGAATCAGAATAGAAATTACTGGAATCCGAACCGCCGGAATCAGAACCGTCAGAACCGGAATTATCGGAATCGAGATTCTCGGGATCGAAACCACCGAAATCGAATCTATCGTGTAGTCGGAATTGAAACCACGGGGGTCGGAATCGAAACAACTGGAATCAGAACCGCCAGAATGGCAGCCGCCAGAATCGGAACCTCCAGAATCGAAATCATCGGGATCGAATCTACCTCAATCAGAATTGAATCCACCGGAATCAGAATAGAACCTACTGAAATCGGAACCGCCGGAATCAGAACCCTTCAGAACCGGAACCGAGTCGGAATCGAAACCATCGGAGTCGGAATCGGAACCATCAGAATTGGAATCGAAACAGTCGGAATCCGAATTGTCAGAATCGGAGGTGCAGGAGTAGGAATCGAAATAATCGGAATGGAAACCATCGGAATCGAATCCATCAGAATCGGAATTGAAATTGTCAGAATTGAAACCGCCTGAATCAGAATAGAAATTACTGGAATCTGAACCGCCGGAATCAGAACCGCCAGAACCGGAATTATCGGAATCGAGATTCTCGAGATCGAAACCACCGAAATCGAATCTATCGTGTAGTCGGAATCGAAACCATCGGAATTGAAACCACCGGAATCGGAATCGAAACAACTGGAATCAGAACCGCCAGAATCGAAGTCGCCAGAATCGGAAGCGCCAGAATCGAAATCATCGGGATCGAATCTATCGGAATCGGAATTGAACCCACCGGAATCAGAATAGAAACTCCTGGAATCGAAACCGCCGGAATCAGAAACCTTCAGAACCGGAACCGAGACGGAATCGAAACCATCGGAGTCGGAATCGAAACCATCAGAGTTGGAATCGAAACAGTCGGAATCCGAATTGTCAGAATCGGAGGTGCAGGAGTAGGAGTCGAAATAATCGGAATGGAAACCATCGGAATCGAATCCATCAGAATCGGAATTGAAATTGTCATAATTGAAACCACCTGAATCAGAATAGAAATTACTGGAATCTGAACCGCCGGAATCAGAACCGTCAGAACCGGAATTATCGGAATCGAGATTCTCGGGATCGAAAGTACCGAAATCGAATCTATCGTGTAGTCGGAAGCGAAACCATCGGAATTGAAACCACCGGAATCGGAATCGAAACAAATGGAATCAGAACCGCCAGAATCGAAGCCGCCAGAATCGGAACCGCCAGAATCGAAATCATCGGGATCGAATCTATCAGAATCGGAATTGAACCCACCGGAATCAGAATAGAAACTACTGGAATCGGAACCGCCGGAATCAGAACCCTTCAGAGCCGGAACCAAGTCAGAAGCGAAACCATTGAAGTCGGGATCGAAACCATCACAATCGGAATTGAAACAATCGGAATACGAATTATCAGAATCGGAGGTGCATGTGTAGGAATCGAAATATTCGGAATCGAATCCTTCAGAATCGGAATTCAAATTGCCGGAATTAAAACCGCCGGAATCAGAATAGAAATTACTGGAATCCGAACTGCCGGAATCAGAACCGCCAGAACCGGAATTATCGGAATCGAGATTCCCGGGATCGAAACCACCGAAATCGAACCTATCGTGTAGTCGGAATCGAAACCATCGGAATTGAAACCACTGGAATCGGAATCGAAACAACTGGAATCAGAACCGCCAGAATCCAAGCCGCCATAATCGGAACCGCCAGAATCGAAATCATCGTTATCGAATGTATCAGAATCGGAATTGAACCCACCGGAATCAGAGTAGAAACTACTGGAATCGAAACCGCCGGAATCAGAAACCTTCAGAACCGGAACCGAGACGGAATCGAAACCATCGGAGTCGGAATCGAAACCATCAGAATCGGAATCGAAACAGTCGGAATCCGACTTACCAGAATCGGAGGTGTAGGAGTAGGAATCGAAATCATCGGAATGGAAACCGTCGTAATCGAATCCATCAGAATCGGAATTGAAATGGTCGGAATTGAAACTACCGGAATCGGAATCGAAATTACTGGAATCAGAAGCACCAGAATCGGAACCGCCGGAATCGAATGATCGGGATCGAAACCACCGAAATCGAATCCATCAGAATCGGAACGGAAATTGTCGGAATTGGAACTGCGGATTTGAAATCGAAATAATCGTGATTGAAACCGCCGAAACCGGTTCCCTCAGGAACATCTGAATCGATTCCTTCGGGGCCAGCAGAATCGATTCCTACGCCAGTAATGCTTCTCTGGAACAATTTCTTCAACATTACAAATAGGTGTGTATTGATATTTCTAGATATGTCATCCTAGTTATTCCACCAATTAATTTTTTAAACATAATTCAATCGTACCTTGACATTACCATCACAGGTAAGTTACCCACAATGATAAAAAAAGATTATTCTGGTATTTTTATTTGGCGTAGTTATAACATCCAGCAGTAATTTTAAAGCATCAACATTTTTGTAAGACTGTAACTAAACTGCACTATCGAAACATCTTACATGGGTATTTATTAGACTAGGTAGGTAATTAGGAAAGTAACGTAGATAGCATACCCCATGATATGAGTGAAATTGAGGCGATGGGTTCACTACTTATTTATACAATTTAAACTTAAATGACACAATTACACAAAATACCAGCAGCTGCACAGAAGCACTTTGGATCGAAAAAACCGGCCTATCCTATGTTTGACAATGAATACATAGGCTACACCTAAGACTAGCCAAGTGCCTGTAGCTCCACCTATGTCTATCCGGTTGAACCTAGTTGTAACCGCACATCGGGGCTTAGCCGTAACATATACTTAAAACACATCCACCCACATTTTATTTTGCGGATCCTCTTTAAAGACATCCAAGAAAGTGATGTCTTCATTGGGAAGATCAAAGCAAGTTCCCTCTAGCGGACAAAAGCGT
Organism: Acanthoscelides obtectus; assembly: GCA_963669975.1. NCBI lineage: Eukaryota > Metazoa > Arthropoda > Insecta > Coleoptera > Chrysomelidae > Acanthoscelides > Acanthoscelides obtectus. The sequence continues at coordinate 15,320,935 of CAVLJG010000005.1, forward strand.
TTAGGAGAGAAGCTTTAATTAGCGGTCTTGTAATATAATCTATTCCTCCTTAGAAAACCCTTTGTGCAAGAAACCGTGTAGTGTCCTACATTTTTTGTGTATTCTGCTAGCCTTTGAACTATCTCAAACAGCGGCTCTCAAACAGAGTAAAATGAAGGGTAGGACTCTACTGACTGACCACTAATTAAAACCACATAGTATGTTTCGATTACTGTTTACTCAACGACGTTCCGGTTAAACTACAATGACAATTGAAAACTGTCACTGTGGTGGCCGAAACGGTGTAAAATAAACAGTAACTGAAACATACGTGGCTTGATTAGCTGTCTGACTTTGGAGTCCTAACAACGTGAAAACTACAGGGTAGGCTTCAGGTGTAACATTGAAAATAAGGTTGTCCTACAATTCAAGCAAGATTTGAATTTAACGAAAAATATAGCTTTTCATCTTCATATTGTAATTCTATGAGTGATAAAGTTATGTGAAGATTCCGTCCTGTGAATGACAATATCTGCTTTGCAGGCACTCTTTTGACAAGTTCCTTTATTTAATTAGACCAGGATATCTACCAGGATATCAACTGCTGTTTAGAGAGAGGATATTTTCCCAATCAGTGGAAACGTGCTACACTTGTTCCGCTACCTAAGTGTTCTGATCCTACTAACACTGATCAACTGAGACAGATCAGTCTACTGCCAATTTTTCCTAGTATTGGAACGCGTTGTTTACCAGCAGCTGTGTGCCTACTTATATTCTAACAAAATTATTCCATCTAAATAATCTGGATTTCGACAAGCTCATGATACAGCTTCAAAATGAGACCCTGCACTGACAATTCCCTGTAATAGTTAAGTTGTTATTATAAACAATATCATATATTGTGAATTTCTTTATTTACTTTTTACCAAAAAATTCATTACGGTATATCTGATATAATAGCGTTTGTGGTGTTTAACGTTAAAAAATGCAGTCATAAGCGCTCCATGGCTTCCATAAATGATATGACACATTTCTTATGGCAAATTACTCGCTACCAAATTTACCAAAATTTAGATTTGTTGAAATTTTAGTATGACCCAGGAAAAGATACTGAAAAAACATGTAGAAAAATGTTGGTCAATAGTTCGAAAAAACGTATCAATCATAATGTCTCTCACAACATGTGCTTCCATCGTTAACGATCTTCAATACTGATAACGTGTATTCGCTACAGTTATAACAATATGAGTGATCGATCTGTTTTTACACTAGCAAAGAAGGTAAAAAAACACGACATCAAGTAGACTGACTCTGTATTTCACAAGCAATTGTCAGTTGGATTGTATGTGCTTTGTTTCCACAAGAAGTAAGATTCTAAAAATGCAGCTAAAGCATTTGGAACAGATTTGCGTCAGGTCGAATGGAACTTCTATGATTTTTGTTTATATAACGTGGAATAATCTGTAATAGCCGCTAAGTCAAAACAATATTATTATAGTAGCCGTTAGAACTATTCCAAAAACGGCCCATTTCTCAACTTGGGTACGTACTATTTATGATTTACGAGTATGTACCTCACCATGTAGATTTAACGCTATATATCCAGTGTCCATATATACCAGAGATTTAAATAGCTGGGTATCCGGTACCGAAAAACTGGTGTACAGTGCAATTTTCTATTTTACCACCGGTGATGCATCAGCATCATAAAAAATGGTATGTAATCAGCAGCAGACGCCAGGGATGGACGCAGCAAGAAAAAATATCGAACATCGATATTAAAACAAAGCATCGACGGGTGTAATTAAAATAACAGAACAAATTTTGACCTTGGTGTAACTTTTAAGATGTTCAAGATCAAATGCAAGGTCACCATTCAACTGCTTGTTCAAAGTTTGTATAGATCAGGCCATGGAACTGGAAATCAAAGAGAGCGATCAGAGCAGGACTCAACAAAATTATTGATCCGTTTTTGGCAGAAACATTTTTCAAATAGTAAGTCCATGAACTCTTAAGATGCATTGTGAAATATCTAGGTACAAGAAATCTCAACAAAATTCACATAACCGTGTTCCGGTCACCACTCAACTCCTTGTTCAAGGTTAGTATAGACCTCGCCTTCAGCGGAAGAGCAAGGAACCCTTGAGTTGATACAAAAAATCTATACAGAATTCAAAAAATAGATGGATGAGACCTTTTTGAAAAGCACTGTGTAGTACGTTTCCACTAGACATGCTTATAAACATCGACGTTTTTGCCCATCCCAAGCGAAACGGCACAAATGGATGTACAAGCCAGATGTGACAGCTTTGCGTGTTTGCTGTTTGCATTTCGTAGCTGTAGCCTGGACGTATCAAAATATTTGTTTTGCAAACGCAGACTGCGTCGTGCTAGGGATTCATGAGGAATAAATATCGAGGTGTAGGTAGATATTATTTGCATTGATGCGTATATGTTTATCTGATTTCAAATAGCGGTGAATAAGCATATGTACAAACAATGAAATCATCTAAAATTCAACCTACTACTAAAGGAAAATACACAGAAGCTCAACGAGTAGGTAGAACTCGGTTATCTAACCTTTTATGTCCAAAGCAAAAATGTATTCTTCTCGAGTTCTTTGTGTCGGTGTCTACTAACGAATGTCAACTCTTTATGCAGATTAATTAAAAAAACAGTGGCAACTCGCGGACAGAAAACATAAGCATATATTATTCGAGTTAGAAATGGAGACAATTTGACCCTTGAAAAGAAAAAAGGTTTTTTAAGCCACTGACATTTGGAACATAGAAATCATTTAAAAAATAGCTTACGTCAGGCTACTCTCAATAGAGAAAGGATGGTTTTGAATGGTTTTGTATGTATAATTCTGTGGTATTTACTTAGAAGGGGATATGTTATATTTTTCGACTTATGACACTTTCAAGTTCAATCCTACATGTTTGTCTGACCGATAGTTGAAACCACAGGATGAGTTTCAGGTGTCACATTTTTAAGTTCCATACAGGCACTGACACAATTTCACTAAATTGTTTTTGTAGCCATCCTCAAAACGGATAACTGAACATTTCAAGATACCCATGCCCATTTACCTAAATATCACAGAAACATGGGCATTGTTATTTGAATCACCCTATACAGAGAACTTTTTCTTGATTTAGGTAAACTATCGCAGATAAAGCTTTGGCTAGGATACGCGCAGTTGCTGCTCTTATTCACTTCAATTTAAGGGAACATGCAAATGGTAGGGCATCACCTCTGCTACTGATTCAATATTTTCACAGCAATAGTAGATTTCTCGCTACATTTAATAGTAATGATAACAATAATAGTAGTAGTAATAATAACACACCAGAATCTGTTATGGAAAATTAATATATACTTACGGAAGGAATTATACACAACAACAGACCGGTTGTAGTATTACACAATACAAATATAAAGGAAACATTCATAATAGATACAGTAGTCCCTAACACAAACAACTTATTAAACGTCAACCAGGATAAAATACGTGAGTCTGAAGTATGAGATAAGCCGAACATGGCAATCGAAGACCGTAACGATAGTCCCTATAATCATATCTAACACAGGTTTGGTTCCTCAGAGTTTCAAGAAAAATCCAATCCAACCAGACTAAAAAAGGACATTTATATAATACCTCAAAAGGCGGTGATAATAAAGACATTGTCAGGAAGTTGTTAAATGCAGACGGAAAGAGCGAACTGGTCACACAACCTGAACTATGTACCCAGAACTATACTAAGTGACATATAAATCCAAACACCCAGTTTAAATGGTTTTACTTTAATAAAAGTTGGTGAAGGTATTTATCTTACTGTAAATAACAAGTGAAAAAATTTTCAGCCTTATCAGTTGGATATTCCGGTTTTATACTGCTTTTTTTAATTCACTAACGCTATAAAAATGAATATTTCAGCCGCAGTAAAGAATCAACGTTGGCGGATTTTGGTTCTTGGCATCCTTTACGATCGGTTACGACGCCTACAGTACGGAGACCTGTACGATTTCGTCAACTTAGTGAGTTTGATAGGGGCCGTATAGTGGGACTTTCGGGAAGCTGGACTTTCTTTTCGGGCAATTGCAGTTAGAGTGCAAAGAAGTGTAGACACTGTGGTTAGGTGTTGTCAGGCATGCTTCGAGAAGGCCGTACGCAAAGAGCAAGGGGCACTGGACGCCGCCGTAGAACAACAGACCGTGAATATCGCCGCCTAAGATTATTGGCCTTAAGGGACCGTTTCTCCACTACCAGGTCCACTGCAAAGGAATGGTTTGCAGAACACGGAAAGACCTATTGGCATGCGAAGTGTTTACCGACGAATGAGAAGTTTTGGCTTGTTTTCATACCGGCCACACTGGGTCCTCCCTTTAACTCGAGAACACCGACGTATCGCCTTGAGTGGTGCAGAAAACGGTCATTCTCGGATCAGGAATGGAACAGTATTGTCTTTAGTGACGAGTCTCGATTTTGTTTAGGCATGCACGATGGTCGTGCCAGGGTTAGAAGGCGACGTGGTGAAAGGAGGAATCCATAGTTTTTTTGTTGAAAGACATGTTCATCACACTGTTGGAGTTATGGTTTGGGGTGCTATAGCTTATGGTTCCAGGTCACCTTTAATCTCATCAGAGGTAACATGAACGCGCAGCGTTATATCCACGAAGTTCTAGAACCCCATCTTTTACCCTATCTTGACACCCTGGCAGATCCAACTTTCCAACAAGATAATGCCCGACCACATGTTGCAAGAGTCACAATAGACTTCTTTAAACATCATGATGTCACATTGTTACCATGGCCACCAAGATCTCCCGACTTATCTCCAATTGAGCACGTGTGGGATATGATGGGTAGGAGATTGCTCAATTTGCAAACGTCCTCTCAGGACTCTAGAAGCACTTCGGAGAGGAGTTGGTGGTTGCCTGGAAATGAGATACCACAGGAGGACATTGACCACCTGATCAGAAGCATGCCTAGGCGCGTTGGAGAATGCGTAGCACATCAGGGTGCATCCACACATTATTAAAGGTCAAAGGGCTTTAAAGCAGTGCAATCATTTTGAATTTTTTATCATTTACTTATTATGCTTCATTAAGTACTTATACAAAATTTTTATTAAAATAAAACCATTTAAACTGGGTGTTCGGATTTATATGTCACTTAGTATAGTAATATCCGAGATCCGTATTTCTTACTCATTTAGATGCTTGTTTGACATTTTACTGGATTTTACTGGGTTTAGTCACGCAAACCAGACCCCTTTCAGTTGTCAAAATTGCCTTTGGAATCCTTTTTAATTTCGAAGAGAATAATGAGAAAACTAATAAAATGATGTGAAGTTCCTTTACTATGCCTAAACCTGCAGAACCTGTCTTACAAAGGTCCTATAGCCTCCTGAGCCATAGCTGTTGCAATATGTTCCCTGAAGATTTGTAGCAAACAAACTAGCTCACATGGTCTATTTTAGAAGAAAGTAAAAACATGTATAATGGCTTTACCAATGTCTAATACACACCAAGTTATTGACCTTAACAATAAGATTGGCAAGAAACCTTAGATTAGACTATATTCCCGAATGCCATTCACCCGGATTGAGATTCTAAACATACTAAACCATAAAAAACGAACTGGGGAATACTGCCTCAAGTGCCATTTTCTCCCGAATTGACACACATACAGCATTTATACGTTACATCAGAATGAAGGATACCTTCTTATCATATTATTGTTAGTACATGAGAATTTTGTGGTTTTTTCTGCGCGCACAAGGACCATCCTGTGAGTTCTCCATTTATTTGTTCTCGAAATAATTTGTTTCTTTGTGTAGTGTATGTGTATTTTAAGTACAAAATTATATTAATATTATTATTATTGTCTTCAAATCAGGGCTATGTAGGGTTTTTGTAAATTATTTATTTTTCAATACATTTTACTTACGATTTAGGAACGCATAAAGGAAATAAATAGTAAAAGACACAAAGTAAACGTAGTACGCTTTCAGGTATACTTTATCTGAAGTCACTTGAAACACTGTGAAATACCGGGTGCGTTTTATATATCTATATTTAACACGCTCTGTTGTTGCAAAAATCGCCAAATTTCGCAGCAAATATATATATAGATCAAAGGCAGTTTCACCGGTCCACGTGGAGTAAAGCACGCCTATGAGTGGACATAGCCAATGAGAAAGCGTGTATTTCAGAGCTCCGAACAAGTGCAGGTGGCTACTGAAAATTGAAACAGTTTAGCCAGTGCCGTGTAGCGGTGAATAAACGTGTTTTCTTTAGTCTGTCCGTGTTTTTTCATAGATTTTATTAGTTTGTGTGTTTTTGACTTTTGAATACTCAGTTTACTTGTTGATTTAATTGTTGTGTTGATTGTTCTTGTGTGTCCTAAATATGGCTCTTTGGAGTCCTTGGGAAAATGCTCCAAGCCACGAGGAGATGGTTGATGAACCTGTGCAGGCAGAATTCTTTCATAAAGATTTAGAGGAACAGACCCAAAGAGTAATCCTAAATATGTATGATTGTCTGAAAAACGGAAATCCAGATTCCTCGCAAAATCAAATTTTAAACAGAATTTGTAGTCAACCATTCCTTCCACAGAAAGCGCATAGGGCAAACATTAAAAAGAATAGACGTGGGTTTTCAGGAAGATATTCGTCGTATAATATACGGATTTTATAAAGAAAATTTGGTGCCCACGTTGGAAATGATACGGGATAAATTAAAAGATTATCCTGAAGATTTTTATAATTACGAATGCTTAGACTCACGGCACTGTATTGTAAAACTGTGTGGTTTTCAATACAAAAAATTAGATAAAAGAATGGTGATTATGGAGTCGTCTCGAATCGTTGAATTGCGCCAAGAATTTTTGCACAAAGTTAAAATCTATAGAGAGCAGAAAAGAAATCTGATTTACCTGGATGAAACGTGGTATGATACCCATGATGTTGTGCAGTATGGCTGGGTTGACGACAGCAACAAGTGCATTTTAAATGCACCATGCAACCGTGGAAAACAAATCATTCTCCATGCTGGCAGTGAAAGTGGATTTATACCTAATGCCTTGCTGTTATCTGCCAAAATATCAAAGAATCATGTGCCGACTATCATGAGGACATGACCTCCGACTTATTTGAAAAGTGGATAGAGCAGCAGTTAATACCAAACATTTCCCCAAATTCAGTGATTATTATGGACAATGCGCCATACCATTCCCGACAGAAAAACAAAATTCCGAATACAGGCACAAAAAAACAAGACATTTTGATTTTATGAAGGATAAGGGAATGGAAATACCACAAAAATCAACCAAAGCCATATTATTGGATCTTATTAAAAGACAAAAATTTGAAAAAGAGTTTGTTGTTGACAATCTGCTTCAGCAAAATGGCCATGAAGTATTACGTCTACCTCCCTATTACTGCATTTTTAACCCGATTGAGTTGGTCTGGGCTGCTTTAAAAAAAAAGTAAGAAAACATAATCAGACCCCTCAATTAAGTGAATCGCTATTGGCCACAATAAGAGATGCAGTATCTCATATTGCTGCCACAGACCTATGGAAGCAGTGTTCTAGGCATATTATTAAAAAAGAAAATGAATATTGTGTTTTGCCTCCTGTAAATCCCGTTGTAATTCCTCTACAAGATTACTCTAGCGACAGCTCCGAAGGCGAGGATGATATATAAATACCTATAATGTAAGTCTTTATATACCTTTTATATACCTACCTGCTATGTAAATATTTGCCTATGTCAAACGTTGGAATTCTGTAATTTTTCCATTTCTTAACTTTCAGTCAACATAAATTAAACTCCCAATATAAGTTTTTTATCCCAAATCAAAAAAAATAAGAAGATGAAATTACAAAGGACTCGCCGACCAAAGGTTTCTATGCTATTTCAAGTGACTTCAGATAAAGTATGCTTTCTTAAATCAGTGTCAAAACGGCTGTCCGCTTTCTTCTGTCTGCTTAAGCAGCAAGAGCGCGGATTACGAAACTTATGAACAACAGAGTATTGTTCCATTTTCATGTGACTGTCATACCGTTCCAATAGTCTTCAAGGGCGAATGTCTTTCAGATCCCAATCAAAAAACAGCTGTACCTAGTACTAACTGCATTCAAGGTGATTTGTGATTTCCTTTGACAGTACGCTCCACTGACTAAAGGAAATCAGTGCTCCGATTTCAGCATAGGCTCACCTGTGCCCAGCAGGTCGGAACCGACTTAATGCATCAGCTGTCGGCCTTATGCCGACCCTACCCATTCAAGCAACGGTCCCCTTTGAACTGAAGCGAGAGGCGAGAGGGACAACTCGGCTGCGAATAATTTTTGGACCGCAAACAGGTGGTAACTGTCAGGAGGGTTCTGACGATGGTTCGATATGCCGTGCATCTTATTAAGCGGATATTGACACCAAAAGGAAAGAGAAATGATGGACGCCCATGTATGTTTAGCATAAATATGGATTTGTATTCCTTCTTTTCGGTTATAACGAGCGTAAAACTGTATTTTACCAGAATCAGGTAACCGAAATCTTCCGACCGCGTGGTGGGGTATGAGGAATCGTCAGCGCCTGCCGCCAGTCCGCCACCGCCATTTAGTCTGATACCTTCTATATTCGTTGTATTCAGTGCTCTGCACTCTTGAAATCATGAGTGACGCAATTTCTAAAAAACACGTAAAGCTCTTACTTTATGGTACGTGTACACTATAGATTTTTCCCCGAGATTTGCGCT